>CM033642.1:208443331-208488923 GCA_019512145.1 Engystomops pustulosus
GTCACAACGAGAGGGTACGTCAATAGCAAAATCAGTAGGCAAAGAGTAAATGTCAAAAACGAGCCGAGGTCAACAACGATACAGATACAGATACAGAGCAAGTCAAACCTAATGCTGAGAGCGAGTGGAGAAGGGATTTCAAACATTGCACAGGTGACTAGTGAAGCTGCAATTTATGCAGCGGGAACTCCACCTCCAGAACCTGATAGGAGCTGGACAGCTTCTGGGAATTAACCCCTCATGGTGCAGAACAACCAGGCACCAAGCAGAGGTAGAACAAGTCCCAGCAAGTCCTAGACAGCACAAGATCTTAGCAGCCGCTGCCCGGGACGAGAGGTGGAGTTTGCGCGGATACGCGCCGGGGTTCGGAGAACGCTGCTGGTACCACCAGAAGAACCAGAAGTCCCAGCACTTTCCCAAGCGAACCTGACAGTACCCCCCCCCCCCTGACGGGGGGCCTTCGGACCCCTAGATCTTAAAGATGGCTTCTGAGGGTAGGCCTGATGGAATAATCTGAGTAACCGCGGAGCATGAACATCTCTAGCCGGAACCCAAGACCTATCCTCAGGACCAAAATCTTTCCAATGGACCAGGTACTGCAGGGAGTTACCTACCCACCTGGAATTCATAACTTTTTCCACCTCAAATTCCAGATTCCCCTCCACAATAGATGGAGAAGGAGGGTCAGGAAGAGGCAAAACAGGCTCAACATACCGCTTCAGAAGACTCTTATGGAAGGTGTTATGAACCCGCCACCCTGCTTGAAGTGTAATCTTGAAGGAAACAATATGAGTAACAACAAACGGACCAACAAACCTGGGCGCAAACTTCAAAGAGGGGACCTTCAATTTAAGGTTTTTCGTGGATAACCACACTTTATCCCCCACCACAAACGTATCGGAGTTAGTGCGCCTTCTTTCAGTCTGTTGGAACATAGAATTTTGTGCCCATCCGAGCGCAACTTGGATGTAATAGCTTCTGCTCGAGGAATATTAGAGACAGGCACAGAAGAAAAAGAGAAACGAGGATGAAAACCATAATTGCAGAAAAACGGAGAAACCTGAGTGGAAAAACTACAGTGATTATTAATAGCAAATTCTGCCAACGGAAGGAATTTCACCCACTGGTCCTGACTGTCCGAGACAAAGAGTCGCAGATATTGAATCATCTCCTGATTGACCATTAGACTCAGGGTGAAACGCCGACGAGAACGACAAATTAACTTCTAGAACAAAATGCTCGCCAAAATTTGGAAACAAATTGTACGCCCCTATCTGACATAATATCATCTGGTATACCATGGAGGCGTACAATATTCTGTATAAACAATTCAGCTAATTCTTCAGCTGAAGGTAACTTTTTTAATGGAACAAAGTGTCCCATTTTAGAGAAACGGTCCACTACCACCCAAATCACTGTACAGCCTTGAGATGCTGGCAGGTCAGTGACAAAATCCATAGACACTTTAGACCACGGCCTGGTGGGAACTGGAAGCGGAAGAAGAGGCCCCTCAGGACGTCTCCTGGGAGTCTTTCCTCGCGCACAGACCTGACAGGCTTGGACAAATGCGTGCACATCATTAGCCATGTGAGGCCACCAGTAACTTCTCTTTAAGAGATCCAAGGTACTCCGCATTCCCGGATGCCCTGCCAATACCGAGCAATGCGTCTCCTCCAACACTCTCAAACGACAAAAAAGAGGAACAAATAATTTGCCTTCCGGAAGGTCTTTAGGTGCAGATCTTTGTCCTGCTAAAATTTGAGAGGAGAGGTGGGAGGAGACAGCTGCCAGCACAACCCCTGGAGACAAAATATTTCTGTCAGTAGCCTCTGGAAGCTCAGGAGTCCCGAAGCTACGGGACAAGGTATCAGCCTTCACATTTTTTGACCCAGGTCGGTAGGTGACCACAAAATTAAAGCGAGAGAAAAACAAGGCCCACCTAGCCTGACGTGAGTTCAAGCGCTTAGCAGTATCCAAATATACTAAGTTCTTATGATCCGTGAGCACAGTTATCGGATGAAGAGCTCCCTCCAAAAAGTGCCGCCAGACTTCAAATGCCCACTTAATGGCAAGGAGCTCTCGATTACCAATATCAAAATTCCTCTCAGAAGAAGAAAACTTTCTAGAGAAATATGCACAGGGCCTAAGTCTGGTGAGAGTGGAGGACCCCTGAGACAACACTGCACCTACTCCTACCTTGGAGGCATCAACCTCCACAACAAACGGTAGAGAGAGGTCAGGTTGAACCAAAACTGGGGCTGACGAGAATGCCGCTTTTAAAGTTTCAAACGCAGAGCAAGCGGCAGGGGACCAATTGTTTGGATCAGCACCCTTAGGGGTTAGATCCGTGAGGGGTTTGGCGATCACGGAAAAGTTCTTTATAAAGTTTTGATAATAGTTAGCGAAACCTAAAAAACGTTGTAGGGCCTTAAGATTGGTAGGCCGAACCCAGTCCGTGAGCGCCTGAACCTTACCCGGATCCATCTGTACATCAGAGGGAGTCACAACATAACCCAAGAAGGAAACCTTCTGGACGCAAAAAACACACTTTTCCAGCTTAGCGAAGAGGTGGTTTTTGCGCAACCTGGTAAGTACTTGGCGGACATGTTGCTGGTGAGAAACCATATCAGGAGAGAAAATGAAGATATAGTCTAGATACACCACCATAAACACACCGATGTAATCATGAAAGATGGAGTTCATAAACCCTTGAAAAACCGCTGGGGCATTACTCAAACCAAAGGGCATAACCAGGTATTCAAAGTGTCCCATAGGTGTATTAAATGCGGTTTTCCACTCGTCCCCTTCTCGGATCCGAATCAGGTTATAAGCCCCTCTGAGATCTAATTTAGAGAAAACTTGGGCCCCAGAAACCTGATTTAAGAGATCCGGGATCAAGGGGAGAGGACCTGAGTTTTTTACCGTTATCTTATTTAATTCTCGATAATCAATACATGGCCGTAAACCACCATCTTTTTTCTCAACAAAAAAGAACCCGGCCCCAGTGGGCGACTCAGAGGGACGGATATGTCCGATTGTCAAACTCTCATCAATATAACTCTTCAGTGCCTCTCGTTCTGGTACTGACAGGTTATATATACGACCCTTAGGTAATCTAGCATCAGGAAGAAGGTCAATTTTACAATCAAACTCCCTGTGAGGAAGAAGGACTTGGGACAAGGGTTTTGAAAACACATCTGAGTAATCAGAGAGAAAACCTGGAAGACTCTGATCTTCCGCCACTACTGTACATAATGAAACTCTGGTCAGATGATCCTTACAGTGAGGACCCCAGTGAACCAACTCCAGAGTTTCCCAATTAATTACCGGATTATGGATCCGGAGCCAGGGTAGACCAAGAATGAAATTTTCAGACAAATTTTCCATAACTAGGAAAGAACACCATTCTTCATGCATAGCTCCTACCATAAGCTTTATCTGCAGGGTTCGGAATTTAATCAACCCTGCCTGAAGAGGGGTCAAATCCGCACCCGACATCTGGATAGGAGTGGACAATGGAATCAATGACATGCAAAACTGAGAGACAAAATTATAATCAATTAAATTAGATGCAGCACCTGAATCCAAAAAGGCGCGACCAGTGCAGGAAACAGACTGAAACTTAACCGTACAAGGTAAATACATTCTAGACACAATTGGGAGTACCTGAGCTCCTAAGCAGTCCCCCCGACTACTGCTTAGGAGCGGAAGTTTTCCTGCTGCTGCCTCTTGGAACAGGTGTTGATCTGATGATCAGGACTTCCACAGTAGAAACAAAGATGACGTCTCAGTCGATGTTGCTTCTGCTGTGCAGGAGAGATGCTATCCAGCTCCATGGATTCCAATTCTGGACTACCTGGAGACAGACTGGCCGCTGGCTGACAGTCAGAGGACACCCAAGGTGATCGCCTGGATCTTAGGCGACGATCAACTCGGATGACCAGAGTCATAGCATCATCTAATGTCTGAGGCTCGGCATGACCTGTACTCGGTCAGACAGTCCGGACATAAATTGGTCTTTTAGGGCGCAGTCATTCCATTGCGAGTCAGTCACATACTGTCTGAACTGAGCACAATAATCTTCTGCTGTCCGTTTTCCCTGACACAGAGATCTAAGGTGGGAAACTGCCAGTGTTCGGCGGTCAGGTTCGTCATAAATCTGGCCTAAAGCAGAAAAAAAAGCGTCAAGAGAAGAACGGGATGGAGAGTCAGGTGGGAGAGAAAAGGCCCCATTTTGCGGATCCCCACGCAACAGGGAAATTACCACACCAACCCTTTGAGTCTCTGTGCCCGATGAACGAGGACGTAAAGAAAAATAAAGTTTACAGCCCTCCCGAAATGAAAAAAATTTCTTACAGTCACCAAAAAACAAGTCAGGGAGAGGAACCTTAGGTTCAGGCATGGGTGGCAGTGGATCCTGCGGTGGTGTCTGCCGTGGAACCTGCATAAATTCCTGAATTTGGAGACGGGAAGCTAGATCCTGAACAAGCTGAGTTAGGGTCTGGACCTGAGCAACCACAGCTGACAAAGGCTCCATGGGAGGAGAGAATGTAGCAGGTCGGATACAGGATGCAGACCTATGTGTGGCCAGTGTTTCTGTTAGGATTGGGTAACACAAAAGACAGAGGATAGTGTGCCCTGAGCTTGCCCCAACCTCTGTCCCTTCCTATAGCCCCCCCCAAAATGACCATAGAAATGTGGGTTATACTGTTTCTGCACACTGTAGTTCTACGTTACATGATGGGATAAATACAAACATCATGTCCAGGGACCATCAGCTGATTGGGTGCTGGTAATTAACTGTTCATTATTACCCAATGAACCTTAGTCTCATAATAATAATATTCCTTTATTTATATAGTCCATACAGATTACGCAGCGCTGCACAGAGTTTGCCAAATTGGTCCCTGTCCCCAATGGGGCTCACAATCTAATCCCAGGAGCCCAGCGCTGCAAGGCTGTAGCGCTAACCACTGAGCCACTGTGCTGCTCTACTTGATGTTGACTTGTATTTATCACTTGTGTCATATCCATAGGCACATGGGATAGCTGCCAGCCAAATCTGGCCCGATCTCCTATAACCATATTTGGCTGAAGCCACAAAGGAACAGACAATTTAATTATTTTCATTACTTATTGTTGCAGTGAGTACTGACATACATGGTAATGGGGTTGGGGTTGGGCCTGGTATTCACAAGAAACCTCTGACATACAGGGGTATTGTTAGGATTGGGTAACACAAAAGACAGGGGATAGTGTGCCCTGAGCTTGCCCCAACCTCTGTCCCTTCCTATAGCCCCCCCCCCCCCCACGCTAAACTGTGGGGCGACTACTTGAAGACTCGAAATACACTGATAAGTGTGGGAAGTTAACTAGCCGGAGTCACAACGAGAGGGTACGTCAATAGCAAAATCTGTAGGCAAAGAGTCGATGTCAAAAACGAGGCGAGGTCAACAACGATATGATTTTGCTATTGACGTACCCTCTCGTTGTGACTCGGCTAGTTAACCATTCTTTTGTGTTTATGTTTGTCAGTCTGTTTGTGTTTCCTTCCCACACTATCAGTGTATTTCGAGTCTTCAAGTAGTCGCCCCACGGTTTAGCGTGGGGGGGGGGGGGCTATAGAAGGGACAGAGGTTGGGGCAAGCTCAGGGCACACTATCCCTGTCTTTTGTGTACCCAATCCTAACAGAAACACTGGCCACACATAGGTCTGCATCCTGTATCCGACCTGCTACATTCTCTCCTCCATGGAGCCTTTGTCAGCTGTGGTCGCTCAGGTCCAGACCCTAACATCAGCTTTGTCAGGATCTAGCTTCCCGCTCCAAATTCAGGAATCTATGCAGGTTCCAGCAGACACCACCGCAGGATCCACTGCCACCACATGCCTGAACCTAAGGTTCCTCTCCCTGACTTGTTTTTGGTGACTGTAAGAAATTTTTTCATTTCGGGAGGGCTGTAAACTTTATTTTTCTTTACGTCCTCTCATCGGGCACAGAGACTCAAAGGGTTGGTGGTGGTAATTTCCCTGTTGCGTGGGGATCCGCAAAATGGGCCTTTCCTCCCACTGACTCTCCATCCCTTCTTCTCTTGACGCTTTTTTTTTTCTGCTTTAGGCCAGATTTATGACGAACCTGACCGCCGAACACTGGCAGTTTCCCACCTTAGATCTCTGTGTCAGGGAAAACGACAGCAGAAGATTATTGTGCTCAGTTCAGACAGTATGTGACTGACTCGCAATGGAATGACTGCGCCCTAAAAGACCAATTTATGTCCGGACTGTCTGACCGAGTACAGGACTTAGTCTTAGCTTATGCCAAGCCTCAACATTAGATGATGCTATGCTCTGGTCATCCGAGTTATGTCCCTAAGATCCAGGCGATCACCTTGGGTGTCCTCTGACTGTCAGCCAGCGGCCAGTCTGTCTCCAGGTAGTCCAGATTGGAATCCATGGAGCTGGATAGCATCTCTCTGCACAGCAGAAGCAACATCGAGGAGACGTCATCTTTGTTTCTACTGTGGAAGTCCTTCATCAGATCAACACCTGTTCCAAGAGCAGCAGCAGAAAACTTCCGCTCCTAAGCAGTAGTCGGGGGGACTGCTTAGGAGCTCAGGTACTCTCCAATTGTGTCTAGAATGTATTTACCTTGTACGGTTAAGTTTCAGTCTGTTTCCTGCACTGGTCGCGCCTTTTGGATTCAGGTGCTGCATCTAATTTAATTGATTATAATTTTGTCTCTCAGTTTTGCATGTCATTGATTCCATTGTCCACTCCTATCCAGATGTCGGGTGCGGATTTGACCCCTCTACAGGCAGGGTTGATTAAATTCCGAACCCCGCAGATAAAGCTTATGGTAGGAGCTATGCATGAAGAATGGTGTCTTTCCTAGTTATGGAAAATTGTCTGAAAATGTCATTCTTGGTCTATCCTGGCTCCGATCCATAATCCGGTAATTAATTGGAAACTCTGGAGTTGGTTCACTGGGGTCCTCACTGTAAGGATCACTGACCCAGAGTTTCATTATGTACAGTAGTGCGGAAGATCAGAGTCTTCCAGGTTTTCTCTCTGATTACTCAGATGTGTTTTCAAAACCCTGTCCAATCCTTCTCCTCACAGGGAGTTTGATTGTAAAATTGACCTTCTTCCTGATGCTAGATTACCTAAGGGTCGTTATATAACCTGTCAGTACCAGAACGAGAGGCACTGAAGAGTTATTTGATGAGAGTTTGACAATCGGACATATCCGTCCCTGCAGTCGCCCACTGGGGCCGAGTTCTTTTTTGTTGAGAAAAAAATGGTGGTTTACGCCATGTATTGATTATCGAGAATTAAATAAGATAACGGTTAAAAAAACTCAGGTCCTCTCCCCTTGATCCCGGATCTCTTAAATCAGGTTTCTGGGGCCCAAGTTTTCTCTAAATTAGATCTCAGAGGGGCTTATAACCTGATTCGGATCCGAGAAGGGGACGAGTGGAAAACCGCATTTAATACACCTATGGGACACTTTGAATACCTGGTTATGCCCTTTGGTTTGAGTAATGCCCAGCGGTTTTTCAAGGGTTTATGAACTCCATCTTTCAGATTACATCGGTGTGTTTATGGTGGTGTATCTAGACGATATCTTGATTTTCTCTCCTGATATGGTTTCTCACCAGCAACATGTCCGCCAAGTACTTACCAGGTTGCGCAAAAACCACTCTTCGCTAAGCTGGAAAAGTGTTTTTTTGCGTCCAGAAGGTTTCCTTCTTGGGTTATGTTGTGACTCCCTTGATGTACAGATGGATCCGGGTAGGTTCAGGGCTCTACGACTGGGTTCGGCCTACCAATCTTAAGGCCCTACAACGTTTTTTAGGTTTCGCTAACTATTATCAGAAACTTTATAAAGAACTTTTCCGTGATCGCCAAACCCCTCACGGATCTAACCCTAAGGTGCTGATCAAACTTGGTCCCCTGCCGCTTGCTCTGGCGTCTGAAACTTTAAAAGCGGCATTCTCGTCAGCCCAGTTTTGGTTCACCTGACCTCTCTCTACGTTTGTTGTGGAGGTTGATGCCTCCAGAGGTAGGAGTAGGTCAGTGTTGTCTCAGGGGTCCTCCACTCTCACCACTTAGGCCTGTGCATATTTCTCTAGTAAGTTTTCTTCTTCTGAGAGGAATTTTGATATTGGTAATCGAGAGCTCCTTGCCATTAAGTGGGCATTTGAAGTCTGGCGGCACTTTTTGGAGGGAGCTCTTCATCCGATAACTGTGCTCACGGATCATAAGAACTTAGTATATTTGGATACTGCTAAGCGCTTGAACTCACGTCAGGCTAGGTGGGCCTTGTTTTTCCTCGCTTTAATTTTGTGGTCACCTACCGACCTGGGTCAAAAAATGTGAAGGCTGATACCTGTCCCTAGCTTCGGGACTCCTGAGCTTCCAGAGGCTACTGACAGAAATATTTTGTCTCCAGGGGTTGTGCTGGCAGCTGTCTCCTCCACCTCTCCTCTCAAATTTTAGCAGGACAAAGATCTGCACCTAAAGACCTTCCGAAGGCAAATTATTTGTTCCTCTTTTTGGTCGTTTGAGAGTGTTGGAGGAGACGCATTGCTCGGTATTGGCAGGGCATCCGGGAATGCGGAGTACCTTGGATCTCTTAAAGAGAAAGTTACTGGGTGGCCTCACATGGCTAATGATGTGCACGCATTTGTCCAAGCCTGTCAGGTCTGTGCGCGAGGAAAGACTCCGGAGACGTCTGAGGGGCCTCTTCTTCCGCTTCCAGTTCCCACCAGGCCGTGGTCTAAAGTGTCTATGGATTTTGTCACTGACCTGCCAGCATCTCAAGGCTGTACAGTGATTTTGGGTGGTAGTGGACCGTTTCTCTCTAAAATGGGACACTTTGTTCCATTAAAAAGTTACCTTCAGCTGAAGAATTAGCTGAATTGTTTATACAGATATTGTACGCCTCCATGGTATACAGATGATATTGTGTCAGATAGGGGCGTACAATTTGTTTCCAAATTTTGGCGAGCATTTTGTTCTAGAAGTTAATTTGTCGTTCTCGTCGGCATTTCACCTGAGTCTAATGGTCATCGAGATGATAGGAGATATCAATATCTGCGACTCTTGTCTCGGACATCAGGACCAGTGGGGGAAATTCCTTCCGTTGGCAGAATTTGCATTAATAATCACTGTAGTTTTCCACTCAGGTTTCTCAGTTTTCTGCAATTATTGTTCATCCTCGTTTCTTCTTTTTCTTCTGTGCCTGTCTCTAATTCCTCGAGCGAAGCTATTACATCCAAGTTTCGCTCGGTACTTCGGGCACAAATTCTATGTTCCAACAGACTGAAAAAGGCGCACTAACTCCGATACGTTTGTGGTGGGATAAAGTGTGGTTATCCACGAAAAACCTTAAATTGAAGGTCCCCTCTTTGAAGTTTGCGCCCAGTTTTGTTGTCCGTTTGTTGTTACTCATATTGTTACCCGGTTTCCTTCAGATTACACTTCAGCAGGGTGGCGGGTTCATAACACCTTCCATAAGAGTCTTCTGAAGCGGTATGTTGAGCCTGTTTTGCCTCTTCCTGACCCTCCTTCTCCATCTATTGTGGAGGGGAATCTGGAATTTAGGTGGAAAAAGTTATGAATTCCAGGTGGGTAGGTAACTCCCTGCAGTACTGGTCCATTGGAAGATTTTGGTCCTGAGGATAGGTCTTGGTTCCGGCTAGAGATGATCATGCTCCGGTTACTCAGATTTTCCATCAGGCCTACCCTCAGAAGCCATCTTTAGATCTAGGGGTCCGAAGGCCCCCCGTCAGGGGGGGGGGGGGGTTACTGTCAGGTTCGCTTGGGAAAGTGCTGGTGATTCTGGTGGTACCAGCAGCGTTCTCCAACCCGCGGCCGTATCCGCGCAAACTCTACCTCTCGTCCGTGCAGCGGCTGCTAAGTCTCGCGCTGTCTGTTGTGTTCGGAACTGCTGGGACTTGTTCTACCTCTGCTTGGTGCCTGGGTGTGTTTGCACCATGAGGGTTAATTCCCAGAAGACTTCTCCAGGTTCTGGAGGTGGAGTTCCGTGCATAAATGGCAGCTTCACTAGTCACCTGTGCAATGTTTGAAATCCCTTCTCCACTCGCTCTCAGCATTAGGTTTGACTTGCTCTGTATCTGTATCTGTATCGTGTTGACCTCGGCTCGTTTTTGACTTACTCTTTGCCTACTGATTTTGCTATTGACGTACCCTCTCGTTGTGACTCGCTAGTTAACCATTCTTTTGTGTTTAATGTTTGTCAGTCTGTTTGTGTTTCCCTTCCCACACTTATCAGTGATTTCGAGTCTCAAGTAGTCGCCCCGGTTTAGCGTGGGGGCTATAGGAAGGACAGAGGTTGGGCAAGCTCAGGGCACACTATCCCTGTCTTTTGTGTTACCCAATATAACAGGAACATCCTGTGTACTTTCCTGGGGTACGGTACCACTGGCCATGATTTTAAAATTCGTTCCTGAATTTGTGACGATACAGAGAGTTTGTAGTCAGACAGCCACCTTGTCCCAATCCTCCTTGGAGAATGCTTTGTTCAATGCTCTTTCCCATGCTGCCTATTGGGACTGGCGCTTTTTTAGCCCTCTCTCCTCAGCAACCACCCGTAGACTGTAGAGATCAAGTGTCTAGGAGCGACCTATTGGTGAGATCTGTTCTATAAATGTAATTTCCGTGTAAGGGATTGTGTAAGGCTTAATGACTGGAAAACTACCCACTGTTTGGCCATAAACCATCTGCTACCCCCTCATGTCTGTGGGAAACCACCCTTCCAGGGAGTGTACATCTCGATCTACCAATGCATGTCTTACTTGTTGCTGAGACATAGGAGAAAGATGGATGCTGGTCCTGTCCATATCACATGTCCATGTCTGCTGGGCAACATATGTGATCATCACTATGTTTGCTGTAGTCCTTGCTTGCAGTGAATACTGTAGGGGAAACTCCAGCTCATGAGCTGAGGTGATGTGCAATGGTCTTGTGGAAGCAGAGCATAAGAGGCGAGAAGCTGTTACTGAGAACTGAAGGAACATGGGAGTTGTAATATTGGGTAAGCTATCTTGGAGATAACTCCACTACTTTAGAATGTGAATCATAACAAACACTGTTTTGTAATGAAATATGGAAGGGGGGGGGGGGGTATGTGTGTTTCTTTACCTGCGCTTTTTTGGCACTATGCGAAGGGACTAAAAACTCTTCCCTGGGGGATTAAAAATAGGTCCAACTTCAGAAATACCTGATGGTTCTATAGATCTCCAATTTGGACCCTCAGCTCCTTCTTAAGCAAGGGAAAAATCTGTTATGCAATGTAATGTTACTTACATCAGCACTGTAATGCAATATCTCTTAACCTATTCAATATGTGCCTGTTATCATGTTTTATATTGTTTTATTCATTTATTTAAAGCATTATGGGGTTTTATCCTTTTGCACTAACAGTCACTATTCCACCTTCTTGACACATTTTTCAATTCTACATATCAATTTAAATGGTATAACTTTGGAACGCTTTAACTTATCCAGGTGATTTTGAGTGTTTTTTCGTGACACACATTGTACGTTCATGTGTTCTGTTTTGTGGTTATAGAAAAATTTCAACACATGGTCACAACACCAAAATAACTTGATAACGAACATTACTTAATGTCTACTTTATGTTGACATTTTCATAAAAAACGCTAAAATCATACTTTGAGGGACTTTCTCAGCTTTCAAATCACTTTGTGAGGCCTAGATAATAGTAAAACACCAAATAATTAGCCATTTTAAAATGAAACCCCTCACTGTATGAAAACAATTTTAATAGGTTTGTTAACCCTTAATTATTTTACGGGGTTACAAACAAACAACATTGTTGCAATTTTGACTTTTTTTTTTTTTTGCTAAGGTGGATACAATTCCAAGGTCCTCAAGTTTGATACCCAATTTTGTCCCAAGTATTCAATACCCATATTGGTGGTAACCTACGTATGATGGCAAACTAGCCAGGGCACTGAAGGGAAGATGAAGAGCCAATATACATTTTAAAAGAATCAATCTTATTATTTTTTTGTCATTTGAACATATAGGGGCTATTTGCTGCAAGATTGGATACACTTAATTTTAAGTCTTTATTATTGATGACATTTTCCTAAATATATGGAGAAAAGATATAATCAATTCTGGGTTTCGATTTTGGCTTATTTGTTGTGATTGTTGACCATAAAAATTCATGTTATGTTTATAACATGAAATAACAAGATTACGATGATACCTCATTTACTGATATACCGTATTTTGCTGGCATATAAGACAACTGGACTTATCAGATGACACCAACTTTTCCAGTAACAAATATAGAGTTTGGAAATTCTCACTGTTAATACTGCTCCTCTTCCAATGCACTTATGGTAAAAAGAAAAAACATCAGATTTGATTTCAATATAGGTCATTTTATTCAAATGCTTAGCAGGAAAAATGCTAGTAGTGTAGATTTGTACCGTGTTTTAGCCATGGAGAGCAAAGAAAGTGAAGAAATCAGCAAGTACTTTTGAGGACTGAATAGTATATTTGATGGTGAGCTTTCGGAATACTAGTTCTCTTCTTCGTCAAACATGATGTTATGCATGAAACAGAAAATTCACAGCATTTTAACACACTAAACAGGATCATCAAAGGATTTAAAAAAAACCCTCTCAAAACAACAGATTGATAAAACAGGGACATCTATTTACAACAGGATGCAATAAAACATTAAAAACCTATGAGGCGAGACACATGACCCTGGCGCTTATCTGCTTGTGGCCTCCAGGTCGCAGCGGTAGGAGGTCATGAAGCTGGCATGATGTTAAACCACTTGCAGGTGTTGAATCTCCTCATTAATTTATACTCCCATTCTTCCTTTCCCTCTGTGTCTTAAAATGTCCCATAAAACAGTAATCTGCAAGCTCCATAGTGTGGTCCTCTCTGGAGAAATGTGCAGCTACTGGCAGATCTTTCCTTTCATTTTTAAATATCAGCTCTGTGTGAGTTCATACGTTGATGGATCTCTGACCGTTTCTCCAACATAAAGGCCTGTGGTTGGACACTGCGACCACATATAAGGTAGACCACATTAAGGACCTGCAGGAAAAGTTCCCTTGATCTGATGGTCACCCGTGCAAATGTGCTGGCATGTTTTACACCTGCTTTGCAGGCAGGTGAGGTACATTTTCTGATGGGGGTCTCAGGGCACTCGACAACCAGTTGTTTCAGGTTTGGTGGTTGCCGGAGGACAGGAGAGGATGAACTGGAAATATTTTTTTAATCTTTGTCTTTATGCAGAACGGTTGGAGTCCCTTGGCAATGTGACGTAGGTCTCCACGTTGTGGGCTGTAAGTAACTACTAGGGGCACTCTGGCCTCCTGTTGGGTCTCCTTATATTTGAGTAAATCTCTCTCTGTTGATGGCTGCTGCTTTACCTATTTGGCTTATCAGTCACTTTTGGTCTGTAGCCCAACTGGAGAAAAATTCAGACCTGAGCTCACAGGAGGTGTTTTTCCAGATCTTTCTTGTCTGAACATATACGGTTTGTAGCGTATGGCTGGCTGTATATGATAGATTGTCTGGTATGTTTGGGGTTGAAGCTGTTATTTCTCAGGTAGGCCGTTCTGTCCTGTAGTTTATGGAAATGGTTGTGGTTAAGTGGCTGTCTTTTAATCGTATGTTTGAGACCAAAATGGTATTGCTCACTTGTTGAATATCTATCGTTAGATATGATGGGGGGTGCAAGTTGTTGAGCACCACTTAAATCTGAATTAGGGCCCTCTCACCTGCAGTTCCAGAGTGATCGAAATATCATCAATAATCAACGGAGATAAGTCATGGGTTTTGTGGTGTCATGTGGGATACAGTAAGCAACTTCCAGTCAGCCATAAAGATTGGACATAGCGGTAAAAGTGGTGAACACTCTTGAGGGGAACAAGGTTCAGGTACATTTGAAGTACCTGAGTCCATTCAAGGAAAAATAGCTGTGGTGTGCGAGAACAACATTGTATGAGATCTGAACCAGTTCTGTTGGGTCAGTTGTTGCTTTCCCATGTGTGCACCCAATGCTGCTATCCATCTTTATCGGGGATGTAGTGGTATAAGATTCCACATCCATGGCTGCAGAATTGTTTACCATCAGGAAGGTGGGCCTCCCCTACAGTCTTGAGTTTATCAATCTGTTGTTTTAGAGGTTTTTTTAATTCCTTTGATGACACTGGTTTAGTGTTATAAACTGCTGTGAAATTTTCTGTTTCATTGCATAACACATGTCTGACGAAGAGAACTAGCTATTCTCGAAATCGTCACCAATCAAGATATACTTTTTTCCGTTAGACCTCAAAAAGGTAATCGCCTGATGCTCTCACTTTCTTTAAGCATGGAAAAGAATGGTCCCACTTACTAACATAGGCTGTTTGTCATCCAAACAGTGTAACATAAACAAAAGCTGAGATAATGAGGATAAGACAAAATAAACCTATGGGAGCGTGGTCATACTGTGTTTTCTAGCAGTCATCCAAATCACAAAGGTGAGTGAGATTAGTAACAGAAAGAATTAACATAGAGAGATGGGAAGTCAAGAAAGAACGGATATTGTACAACCCCGTGAACAATGAAAGCTGAAGCTACGTGAGTTTTTGGTAATAGTTTGCTGACAAAACAGTGTATAGGTTGGCCTTACAAAATCCTCCGTCGTCCTCTGATATAAGTACAATGAATCTGTGATACATTTAAGCCTTCAGTATTCTCCTTCATCTGACACCATTAGTCGTCCTCCATGCCATCTAATGAATTTGTATGCACACTTCTTGCAGACTTGATTACTCTTTCTCCACAATTATAATTCCATGCTTTTAGACAAACTGGCACAAAAATCCTAGCTGTGATGTCACACGTTTCTCCTTTTTCTACTGACTTTTTGCCGCTAACCATCCATTCCTTCCACTTGAATGCGATCTTTAAATGGCTTGTTTAGGCAACGTCCACGTGGCTGTACAACAATGTCATCCTGCAGGAATAACTGCCATATGTTGTGTAGTCTTGCAAGCCGTTGGCTTGGTGCCTTGGAGCTAAATGAAGCCCCAAATAGATTCCCACATCATTGGATCTACACTTTTGAATAAGTGCCCCTGACTCATACATTATCAAGCCATAGCTTTACCCTTCTTTATCCATTCCACCTTTTCCTTTCACATCACAAAACATCCAGATGGGCATTGATTTCAGATTTTTTTTTTTAAATTTGCCGCCATCAGCTGTCGCATGTAATACCTCTGTAAAACTGAACTTCTCATGCCTTTCTTTTAATTTAAATTTCTTTTCACCATTTTGATGGGCAGTTTATTTTTCAACCTTCAATTCATTGGAGTTACATCTCATATTTCCAATAAAAAACAAAAAAAAAGTAGGCAAAGAGTCGATGTCAAAAACGAGGCGAGGTCAACAACGATACAGATACAGAGCAAGTCAAACCTAATGCTGAGAGCGAGTGGAGAAGGGATTTCAAACACTGGCACAGGTGACTAGTGAAGCTGCAATTTATGCAGCCGGAACTCCACCTCCAGAACCTGATAGGAGCTGGAGAGCTTCTGGGAATTAACCCCTCATGGTGCAGAACAACCAGGCACCAAGCAGAGGTAGAACAAGTCCCAGCAAGTCCTAGACAGCACAAGATCTTAGCAGCCGCTGCCCGGGACGAGAGGTGGAGTTTGCGCGGATACGCGCCGGGGTTCGGAGAACGCTGCTGGTACCACCAGAAGAACCAGAAGTCCCAGCACTTTCCCTAGCGAACCTGACAGTTCCCTTCGGTGCCTGATACCTGCTGGAGGTGCAACCGAGAGCAAGGCTCCATGTTGCATATCTGGTGGTCTTGCCCTTGGGTCCAGGATCTGTGGAGAAGGGTTTTTGCACTCTACAATAAATTATGGTTGGATACTATTACACCACTTCCAGAGCTTGGGCTATTGTCTATAATTCCTGGCTCTATCTCAGCGGTGAAGAAAAGCTTTCTGAGACATTGCATTGCTGCTACCCGCCTGATAATTCCCAGGCTCTGGAAGTCAAGAGCCCAGTGGACAGAAGCCCTGAACAATATCATGAGGATGGAGGAAATGAGAGCTATGCAGGGGCTGGCGGAATCACAGATTGATAGATACACTAAGATTTGGTCCTCTTGGATAGACTTCCGCAGTTCAGCGGAATTTGCTTCTTGGATAGCGGGGGCATAAACTGAGCAGCAGAATGAAGTTGATGAATCCTCGTACCCCTTACCTTCCCTCTTTCCCTATTGTGCTCCCTCCCTTTGCCCTCTCCTTTCTCATTTCCCATCAACCCCCATGTATTTTCCCTGGTATACATTCGCCCTATGTGTTTAGTGTGGTTAACGCTGTTAGTTCTGTTAATCAGAGAAATGGTCCTTCACAACATTTTTCATATGCATCTTTTATGTAGAGATTTATTACATCACTTATATTGTTCCTTTCATGAAGCGGCTATTCATATTCATCTTAGTTGTACCATTGGATGTATGACATCTTCCTTATGTGACCTAAGATATGCATACTGTTGTAGTTTGTACTTGATTCACCGATATTGCTTTGAACCTTGTTATTTGCCAATTTCAATAAAGTTTATTGAACAGAAATTTTCATGACCCATTTGAATATGAATTATTCTTATTCTTGGAATACCCCTCAAAGCTTATTTCCTAAATTGTAGATATTTTAAAGCACAGAATAAAAATTAAAATGAGATAAATGTAAAAACACTGATCAAAATTAGAGAACAAAAAAGAGCTGTTTTTATTTTCATACCCATAGACTTCTGTTGCCTTCTGTAATCCCCATCCATGAAACAATAAAACAATATAGCACAAGTTTCAAAATGTTTCCCATGTACAGTAGATCAGTGGAAAAAAAGCTAATGTGAAAACACACATAGAAAACAATTGATCATTAACCCCTTCAGGACGTAGCCATTTTGTGGCTTAAAGAGGTATTCCCACGAAGACAGGTTTCTTATATGTACTCAGGATAACAAAATAACACATTCTAAAATTCACTGTTATTAACAAAAATATAGTAAAAAATAAGTCCAACCTGTCTCTATCAGTCCTGGTGTACACAATTTCAGTTGCTCCTATACATGATCCTGTAACTTCTGACTTGGGGTCGGGTGGCCGCCATCTTGGATTCCTGTGTGGCAGCCTGGAGCTGCAATTTCTCTTTCTGCTCTGTGCCTGGAGCCATGCCCCCTGCAGTCCTAGCAAGCAGTTCACAGACACTCACTTCCTGCCAGCAAACACATCGTGAGCAGAGAGAATCTGAAAACTACAAGGAGATAAGAGATCCGGGGGAAGGGGGAGGCAAGCACATATCTGTGAGAACAGAGATATAGCAGTGCTGACAGTGTAAAAGTCTGTCAAGCCTCTGTGTAATAGGTATCTCATCATCTCTCATCTGTCTCATCTCTCTTTCTGTATGTCAGTGTGTTAAGAAGCCAGATGGAAGTTTATATAAGCCTGTACCCTGATGATGTATCACCCTACAGAACTAGATGGATCATAATGGGGCTCATTTACTAAGGGTAGCGCTGCTCACTTATGTTGGAATGTGCACCTTTTATGGGGATTACATGGGTTGGGCAGGACACACTTGGGAAGTGTGTGTGCTGGGATTTGGGTGCCAGCGATCCATTTGTGGCGCAGCTGAGCTTGCTTCCATGCGACACATATTAGGGGCCGTGCCGTCGGACGATCCGATTGATTCGGACTGAGCGTGGGATTTAACTTTCAAATTGTGTCGCAAGCCCTAGCACTTAGATGCACTACTAAAAAGATGGTGAACTCTGTTGGACCGGAG
The DNA here is from genome assembly GCA_019512145.1 of Engystomops pustulosus. NCBI lineage: Eukaryota > Metazoa > Chordata > Amphibia > Anura > Leptodactylidae > Engystomops > Engystomops pustulosus. The sequence goes on from CM033642.1 coordinate 208,461,203, forward strand.
AGGGAAAGTGACACATGCAGGAAGGATATCAGGCACACGATCTTAGTGAATTGCAGCACAGTGCATTATTGACAAACAGCGGCCAGGTATGTAAATGTGCCCCAATGTGTCTGCTTAGAGAATCCCCACCCACACCGGCCCTGGAATTATGCACTGACCAGCCTAGAGAGTCATTAGAGCTAAAACAGCAATAACACTGAGTAAAATTGTAAAGTAAGGGGTTAAAATGATCTTTATTGTGTAAACATCACTAGAGGATTGAGATTTGAGATTTTTCTTTAGTTAGAAAACCCCTTTAAGGCTTAGCCCAATTTTCTGTATTCAGACATGCGTCACTTTATATGGTTATAACTTATCAAACAAATTAGTTGCTGTAAAACATTTGCCATATGTCTGCCTTCCATTTTCATGAAATGTCTGGATAATTTATTCCGATGTCACGTGGCCTACAAGTCGAACATCAGTTTTCCGTATTTTCTGGAGTTGACTACTGTGGGGATAACTGTTTGTAATTATATTTAACAGTTTTGAATGAAGATTTACATATTTAGCATGAAAACCCCCTATATAATCAATCCATTTTCAAATCTGCACCCCTCAAACTATCAGAAACAGCTTTTAGGAAGATTGTTAACCCCTTGAGATCTTCATAGTAATTGAATCAAAATGGAGGTGAAATTTAGAATGGTCAAATTTTGACGGTTATACGTTCATTTAGCCCTAAAATTTACACGTTTCCAAAAGATAAAAAGAGAAAACACATCTTACAATTTGTTCTACAATTTTTCCGAAGTACAGAGACCCCCCCCCCCCATATGTGGGCGTTACTTGTTTTATGAGCGCACAGCGAGGCGCAGAAGGGAAGGAGCGCCCTGCAGCTGCCAGGATTTTTGTTTCCTCATTGGCCCCTTTTGTAGGATATAAAATTTTTGCTTTTTCATTATTGGGCCCATGTGACAGCATTATTTTTGCAGGATGAGATGCATTTTCCAGCGTTACCATTTTGGGGTTGGTATCCCCTATTGTTGAAAATTAAGAAACTTTTTTTTGAGGGCTGAAGTAGAAAAGCATCAATTCTGTACTGGATGTTTTACTTTTTTTTTGTGTTCACCGTATAGCCTAATAATTATGTTATTTTTATTCTATGGGTCGATACGATTATGGGGATACCATAAATGAATATTTTATCTTACGTTTTACTAAATTTGTGAAATAACCCCCTAATATGGGAAAATCTATCATTTTTACATTGCTGTCTTCCAAGTGGCATAACATTGTTACTTATTTGGCTATGGAGCTGGTTGATGGCTTGTTTTTTGCGGGACATTTTGTACTTTGCACCAGTACCATTCTGGAGTACATAAGTTTTTCTGATCACTTTTTATAGCAGTTTTTGTGGGATTGAATAGGTAAAAAATCATAATTTTTGGAGGGTTTATAACAGTTTTTTTTAACAGCGTTCATCGTGCGGGTTCAATAATTATTTACTGTTATTCTACGGGTTGTTACGGACACAGTGATACTATGTATGTGGGGTTTCAGTTATGATTTAGACTTTTTGTTGCGTTAAATGTCTCTTTATATGTTATGGGGCTTATGGGCATGTTAAATGCCGCGGTCGCACTGACCGCGGTATTTAACGGGTTAAACACCCGCAATCGGAGCCCACTCTGACCTCGGGTGTTACACTGGGGTGCTGGCTATCAGTTACAGCCGGTTCGGCTCAGATCTTGAGCTGAACCAACATCGGCTCTGCGTCTGATATATATGACGCTGAGCGCAGTGACTTAGCGCTCAGCGTCCGATATATCAGACGCAGAGCCGATGCTTTGCGTCCGATATATATAGAGCAGGAAGGGGTTAAATATATGCAATAAGAGCAGGAAGGGGTTAAATATATGCAATAAGAAATTCCCCTTATATATCAAGCTATTTTCAAAATTGCACCCCTCAAACTATCAGAAACAGCTTTTAGGAAGATGTTTAACCCCTTGAGTTATTAAATCAAATGGAGGGGAAATTTAGAATTTCATCCAATTTTGTAGGTAATATGTTCATATACCCCTAAAATACACACATTTCCAAAAGATAAAAAGAAAAAAAAACTGCTTAAATTTTGTTATGCAATTTATCCCGAGGAACACCAAGCAGCTGCCAGGATTTTATTTTCCTTATTGGTGCCCTTTTGTAGGCTATAAAATTTTATTTTTTCCGCTGTTGGCCATGTGACGACATTTTTTTTCCCGTGTTACCATTTTGGGGTGGGGTATCCCCTACTAAGTGCAGGAGTAGAAAATCGTCAATTCTGTATTGGTTTTTTACATTTCTTTTTGGTGTCTTCCAAGTGCCATAATATTTTTATTTTTTTTATAAAAATAAAATAAAAAAATGGCACTGCAATAGATGGAAATAAGGAATGTTTGTAGTTGAAATATATTTATTATATAAAATGCATAAAAATACACATACATATAGTCGGAGAACTTAGGTAGGGCATCTTACAAAATAACAAGTTGCATGACTGATATCTCATCAAATAGCAATAACGGAATGTCACAGGTTCAGACTGTATCTCTTGCAATAATAATAGCGGAATGTCACCGGTTTAAATTGTATACATCATTATCAGTGTCCTAGTAAGTTGCATAAAATAATAATGTAATAATTCTTTATTTATATAGCGCCTACAGATTACGCAGCGCTGCACAAAGCATGCCAAATTGGAAAAAAATGTATCCTATAAATAATGATAACAGGATATCACAGGTTTAGAATATATATCATTATCAGTGTCCGTGCGCCCAGCGGAGTGCTCCATGTACCGCTGTACACTCCCAAAATGAATTATAAAGAAGATAAAAGATTGGTACTCACAATTGGAGCTTGTGTGATAAAAAAGTCCAGTATTAAATTACACTTAGGGCACATATGCTTGTATTCACTTTTTATATTGCAATATCCGCAAGAAGCACATGTAGCTCCAGCGTCGTGGGATAATTAAAAAGGCTGGCTGTTTCTTGTTGTGTGCGTGCACGTGCAGTATGGTTCAAAGAAAACCCTCAAGTCCTAGCAAGGCGCGGCTTTACCAAGAATGGTGATAATATTCACTATGAAGCATGGAGAGAGGCTGCTGTCTCCACTGAAACTTACTCTATTATCAGCAGCGTTTTTAAATCTTTTAGCCATGGCATTCAGTTCTCAATACTGTTTCCATTTGATAGGTTAATTGTAGCTTGAAAGTGTTCAGCAGATCATCTCATAACACTCTTGGCGGCCTTATAATAATAGCTGGATGTGTTTCGGAGGGCAGCGTTCCTCCTTCCTCAGAAGCTGAAGATATTGTGCTTGATCTGGACATTTTAACAGCTATGTACTCAGGGTTCCATATAAAACCTGTCGGAGCGGCGTCTCCTCCGACTTGGTGAAATTTAAAGGGCCAGCGCACCGCTAATTGGTGCTGCTGTCCACCTGCCCTAATAAATGGACTGCCTCTTCCTCTGCTTTCTGCCGGTTCTTTGTGCATTATGCCATTGAGAAAGCTTTCCTGTATGCTCCTTGCTTGTATTGAGATTTCCTATTGTGACCCGGTTCTGTTCCTGACTAGGTTCCTCTGCTGCCTGCCCTGACCTCTTGCTTTGCCTCTGACCTTGATCCTATGTTGCTTGTATCGACCTCCTGCCTGTCCCTGACATGGTTCTGCCTCACTACTCTGTAGCTCACCTTGGCCAACACCGCGGACAAAGTCGTGCCTATGGAGCGACCTGGTGGTACCACACCGCAGCAAGTCCAATCCGCTTTGAGGCAGGCTCTGGTGAAAACCGGGCGCCACTTAGATTCCGCTCCCAGGTGTCAGCTTCAATTGTACCCTCGGATCAATTGTACCAGTGTCGCTTTAAGACACTGGTACAAACTATCACAATCCGGCTTGATTATTTATCTGCCTCCCGACGAGCGCAGCATAGAAGCAGAATCCAAAACTCACCTTTACTCGCTCCCCCGAAGCGGCACACTGCAGTGTATGCAACAGCCAGCGCACATATTGATGTCATCAGATAGCTTATGCCAGCTTAAGAGCCGGGGCGTACGGCAGGCATATGGCGAAAAAAGAAGGTGGCTGCAGGCGCTGCTCCGGGGGAACGTGGAAAGGGGAGGTTTTTTCCTTTCCTGTAGGGGGGTCAGTGAAGCTGGAGGGGGGCAGTTTAGGGAGGCAGTGTATTTTCAATGGTTCTGGAGTAAAAGTAGTGATCCGGATAGTTTTGTTAAGGGTAGGAAGATCCTGTCTTCCCTCCACTATTTGGTGGGAATAGGGGGGAGGTGGGTGGGAGATGTACCTGATGAGTAGTACTGAATCCAAGATGGTTATGTATGAGAAATACGCAGTGCATGCTCAGAGGGTATATCGTAGGTATACGCATAGCCCCAACAAGGGCTCAGGTGGATGGAGATGTATTAGGAGTCACTTGTGGTACTTGTTATTGTTGTGGGGGGGAAGGGAGTGGGGGGAGGGTTTGGTTCCGGCCTTGGGAGAAAGCGGATGGATGCTATGTCGGTGTGTGGTGGGAAAGGGCGGCTGCAACTCTGGTATGTATGTAAGGATAGATGGCGATGAATGTGAAAATAGTTAGTTGGAATGTGAGAGGCCTGTCTGATGCAACCAAGCGTATGGGGGTCTTTCAGTACCTGCTTAGACAACAACCTGCCATATATTGTCTTCAGGAGACACATTTGTCTGAGGATCATATCCATTTGATGAATAAGCCTTGGATAGGGAATGCCTACCATGCTGTCTATTTCACATACGCAAGGGGGGTGAGCATTCTGGTGCATAAGAATATACCTTTGGAATGTGTAGATAAAGCAGTGGATACGGAAGGGAGGTATATCTGTCTGAAATGTAACGTTGGTACATTCTCCTTTCTGCTTATTACAGTATACATCCCCCCTCCATATTCGAATGTGGTATGTATTTTGGTGTTGGCATATATTGCAAAGCATCCAGGGATACCCTATTTGGTGGTGGGAGATTTCAACAATGTCCCTCATGAAGGCCTGGACAGAGATAGACTGCTGACAGATGGTAGGGCGGTAGGGGCGACTCCCTTTGGTACTCTGATCTCGGAGGTGGGTATGATAGACCTATGGAGGGTCCGATACTCGTGCTCTAGACCATTCTCCTGCTGTTCCTCTACCTATGCTACTCTCTCTCGGATTGACCTGGCGCTGTGGGATTCCGGAATGTTACTTCGAGTGACGGATGTCCAGTACCTCCAGAGGACATTGTCTGATCACCCCCCTATGTTAATCTCCTTTACCACATCCGGGGAACTTCATACCTCTATGAGATTGTGGAGGATTACTCCCTTTTGGTTGACTCAACCGCTGGTGACTAGTAATGTTCCGGGCGACCTCACTCAGTTCTTTGAGGCGCATGTAGATTGTGACTCGCAGCAATGGACATGGGAGACTATGAAAATCTTTTTGAGGGGGGTTCTTATGAAATATGTGAGTGTTACCAAATCTAGGACTCGGGCATTAGATGAGGCTATGCACTTGGAAATGCGTAGGGCAGAAGCGGACTTTATTGAAAACCCTACTGACCTGACCAAAGACAGACTGCGACAAGCTCAGAAGGTACTTAACACACACTTGCTAGAGGTGGCGGCTCGGAAGCGTATGTTTATGAAACAAAGATTTTTTGAGGAAGGGGAGAAAGTAGGCCACTTGCCATCTGATATCTCGAAGGTGCAGCAAGGGGCAACCCATATTGGTTCTCTCAAGGCGCCAAACGGGGTCGTGTGCACTGATGTTAAAAGTATTCTAGGTGTCTTGCAGATATTGAGAATTTTTTGACTAAACTCTCCTTACCTCAACTATCGGCAGAGAATAGGGATATGCTGGAGGGCCCTCTGACTTTGGAGGAGATAGAAGAGGCAACGCAGACAATGGCCAACGACAAGGCCCCAGGGGTGGACGGGATGCCAACAGAGCTATACAAAAAAATTTGGGGGAATCTTGTTGGCTAAGCTACTAAAGGTTTTTGAGGAATCCTTTGAGAAAGGGGACTTACCCCGGTCAATGCAGGAAGCCATTATCGTATTAATACCTAAGGAAGGGAAGGACCCTCAGGTACCGGAGTCATATAGGCCCATTTCCTTATTATCCACTGATGTGAAGATACTAGCCAAGACCTTATCCAATCGATTAATACGTGTCATCCCCTCCATTATTCATTCTGACCAGACGGGTTCTATGCCCCAGAAATCGATCTCTATCAATATCTGGAGATTGCTACTCAGCCTACAGATCCCCGCAGATAACATCGGTCAGAGAGCAGTTTTAACACTAGATGCCGCTAAGGCCTTTGATAGCGTGGAATGGCAATATCTTTGGGAGGTCATGCGGGTAATGGGTTTTGGACCTAATTTTATATCTTGGGTCAAAGTGTTATATTCTGCACCCAGGGCGAGGATACGGGCAAATGGAGAATTGTCTGAGTGGTCTCCCCTTACTAGGGGTACACGACAAGGTTGCCCTTTGTCACCCATGCTGTTCTCCATCGCCATTAGCAGCGGCAGTGAGGCTGTCCCCGCATATTGAGGGGTTTCGATATGGCCAGTTACACAATAAAATAGCGTTGTACGTGGATGATGCTTCAATGTTTCTGAGAGACACCGGGCCCTCTTTGGCGGCTGCAATGCGCCTGTTGGAGGAATTCGGATCCCTATCAGGCCTTACTGTTAATTGGCATAAGTCGGCCTTGATGGCAGTGGATCGTTTGGATGGTGCCTTGGCGGGATTGGGAACTCCCATACCAGTGGTTTCTAGATTTAGATATTTGGGGATTGAGGTCTCTCCATGTGTATGTGACTTTCAAGAAGCTTATTCACACCCTATGGGGGAAAGTGAAGCAGATTAGAGGGGTTACAGACTTTACAGAATATACCCCCTTATGGCATAATGAGACGCTCGGGAAATTTGCCAAAATGGAGGACAACGAGTATTGGGTCTCGGTGGGCCTGGTTACACTGTCCCAACTATGCGAGGAAGGTAGCATTAAATCATTTCAGCAACTGCAGGAGGAGCTATCCTTACCGCACAGCAGCTTCTACAGGTATCTGCAGGTCCGCCATGCATTTGACGCACAAAAGCGACTAACTCCCTTAGAAATCAGGAAGGATCCAATTATTCGATGTGTGGCCAATGCTGATTATCTACCAGGATTGATATCCTTGGTGTACCGTCTCTTATTGGATACATTTTTGGACAGCTACCCCCTTAGGGTCAGGCAGAAGTGGGAAAGGGACGTAGGTAATATCACGGATGACCAATGGGAGGGGATACTGGAGGAGATCCCGTCTATGTCCATCAGTGAATCGGGTAGATTATCCCAAATCTATATTTTACACCGCGCTTATCGTACGCCTAAACTATTGCATGATATAGGTATCCGTCCTGATGATAACTGTCCAAAGTGTGGGGAAGCTCCCTCAGATATGACCTGCACACATCTGTCATCCTTTTGGTCAGGAGTGCTGGATCTCCTTGATAAGGTTTTCTCTACATATTTGCGTAGGAACATACTGCTGTGTGTGTTGGGATGCATGGAGGAGGTGCAGTTGACTAAGAGATGTAAAACGGCGGTTGGCCGCATACTATTGGTTGCGCGGAAGACTATTGCTGCCCACTGGATACAGCCTGTTTCGCCCACCGGAGCAAAATTCCTTACAAAAGCGAATGGGCTGTTGCTAAACGAACGGGCGGTATTCCAAAAAAGGGGGAAACCGGAGAAATTTGAGAAATTGTGGAGTGAGAGGTTGGATACACCGGGGCTGGCGTCACAAGCATTGCTGAGAGGTAGGATTAGCGTGGGGGGTACGAATGTCAGGGTATGAATTTTGTTGGTCTGGGAATGTGCTGAAGGGCTGGGGCATTGCCCAACTTATTATAAGTAATAACATTGGGCAGACAAGGTCCATCCCAGAATTGCTGAAGGTGAAGCTTTCGGGGCCGGAATTAGGGGGGGGGGGTGGAGGACGGGGGGGGGGGTTCCCCAATTGGGGTATTGTTGGCGTTGTATTGTTTGTCTTAAAATGTAAAAATAAATAAAGATCAATCTGATTTTAAAAAAAACATACCTGTGCTCTAGGACAGGTAGTCAGTTTCAAGCCTCTGCATTACTTGATTACTGCTACGTGCAGGAAACTTCGTGGATGCTGCCCTGATCTCCCAGCATAACCTTCCTGTGGTCCATCTTGGGAAGCCGTTGGTTATGTCATCCTTCATTGGGCAGATCCTCACCGATCAGCTCCGGTACCGCACCGAGCCCCTCTGCCTGCAAATTGGGGCATTACATAAAGAAAGACTGTCTTTCTATGTGCTTCCCCGTTCCACTTCCTCTGTATTGTTGAGCCTTCCGTGGTTGCAGCAACACGCACCTGTCCTTGACTGGCAGACTGGGGAGGTTCTTTGCTGGGGTCCCTGGTGCCGGCCTCATTGTCTCATGCCTCTCCACCAAGACCCCGCCCCCTCCCTACAACTGCCTTATAGAGCTGCTCCCAGGCACATCAACCCTCGGGGTCGAATTTACCCACTCTCCGTGCCCAAAACCGCAGTCATGTCGGTCTACATCAATGAGAATTTACAGAAGGGATTTATCCGCTAGTCTTTTTCTCCTGCCGCTGCTGGTTTCTTCTTTATGGCCAAGAAAGACTGTTCTCTCCGTCCCTGCATTGACTATCGTGGTCTTAATAAAGTTACGATGGAAAACCGGTACCCACTACCCCTGATCACAGAACTCTTTGACCTCTTCCGTGGAGCCAAGGTCTTCACTAAATTGGACCTTCGGGGGGCTTATAATCTTACCCGTATCCTAAAGCTCTATATTCAGCTCCCACGGCTCAAGTAAGAATAAATGGAACCTCTTCCAAGCCATTCTCGATTAAGAACTGAACCCGCCAGGGCTGCCCCCTCTCCCCATTATTGTATATTATTGTCATGGAACACCTAGCGGTGGCGCTTCGTGGCAACCCCAGTGTGCACGGTCTCCAGGTTGGATCTAAACAATACAAGACCGCCATCTATGCGGATGACCTGCTCTTGTATGTATCACAGCCCCGGGTCTCCATCTTGGCAGAGTTTTCCCGCTTCGGCCTCCTTAGCAACTTCAAGGTTAATCTTTCGAAATCATCCCACCTCGCATCCCAATTTCCATTCAAGTGGCAGAGATCTCACATTCGCTACTTAGGAATTGACCTCCCAGCAGACCTTTCTCGCCTCTACAACCTCAACTACAAAACCCTCCTGGATCGCACAATACGGGACCTGGCCAAGTACCGTAACAGTAACCTATCTTGGTTCGGCCGGATCAATGTCCTGAAAATGGACGTAATGCCCCGGTTCTTATATTTATTTCAAACCCTACCGATACACCCCCCGGGCTCATTCTTTACAAGCCTCAAAGCGGCTTTCCGGAGATTTGTGTGGGGTGGTGGGACAAGCAGGATCCAAAATTGCGGGTGGAGTGGGTCTTCCTGACCCCAAACTTTACCACTCCGCATCGTTGCTCATGCGCATAGAATACTGGCATTATCATAGAGCAACCAAGCTATGGATGTCTCTGGAAACAGACCTCACTCACCCCCCCTTGCGCACAATTCCATGGATACGGCCGGCCCAACGGCCAGAGAGCTTCACACACTCACTCTTCTTCCCATACTTCCTCCAAGAATGGGACAGGCTGGCTTCTCGGGACACCCTAGTTAGACTACAGGGCCCCCTCACTCCCCTATTTAACAATCCAGCATTCCCCCAGGGATGGGGAGAGGGAGATTCCTGTGTTGGGAGGCGGGAGCAGATATTCGTATGGGCCAGGTAGTGTCTGGAGATACCCTGCCCTCCTGGGACTCTTTGAGAGCCTCCAGACACTCCACTGTCCTGGCTGGAGTACCAACAGCTAGCCTCATATGTAAGCTCGAACACCGACTCTAGTTTTGGGGCATCTCTAACCGGGTTTGAGGCACTACTTAGACCTGCATCACCCCCAGCCCACGTCTTGTCTCAGCTATACGCTATACTGCTTGCTGAGTCCTCCCAGGAGAACCCAGGGTTTGTGTCAGCGTGGGAGACTGACCTATCAACCACACTGACGGAAGCAGAATGGGACAAAGCATTTTTATTCTCCCATAAACTCCCTCTGCCCTGCAGTGCTCAGGAGAAGAACTATAAGATCTTATCACACCTATAGCAGAGTGTCTGGTAAGACTATACAATTTAGCCCACAGGTTGCCCTCCTTTCCGTGCTACCGCACACCATCTCCTCCATCAAAAAAGGACTCCTCTGCCACTTTTTCACGGCGGCAAGGACAGTGATCCCTCGACACTGGAAGAGCCCTCATCCACCCACGGTTGTGGAGTGGATACAGGAGCTCCGCTACATACGGAGGATGGAGGCGCTGGTGGCCGAAGATATGCCTGACCCGAGTAGACAGCCACTGTGTGGACCCCATGGGAGGAATTCCAGCTAACCCCGGCCTTTCAGGATCTCTTTGCTTAAAATAATAAGTTCCCTACTTGAATTTGTAACCCTTCGGGACCCTTGCATTGCAAATAGGCGATACGCTTGTAGTGTATGGCCAAAGAATGACACAGAAGCCATCCCTAACCCCAGACCCCCTCCCCACCCAGTTATTCCCTTCTCGTCTATGTCTTGTACTGTCTACCCTCTGTTCGTATTTTTGTCTTGTTCTATCATTGAGAAGGATGGGCGGACCCCCGCAGCCGGTACATTACGGTCTCTACCCCAGTATAATTTCACAGTCTGCTGCCACGGCACTGTATGACATGATGTTGTATGTATCTTAATGCGAGACCACCCTTCATGCCTTGGAAATTCTGTTCGCAATTGTTACTCTTTTTCACCAATATATGTTGATTGAACATATCTTATCTTTATCCATGACGGTGATGAGTGGAAGACTGCCTTCAACACTCGGGATGGTCGCTTCGAGTATCTGGTCATCCTCTTTGGACTCTGCAATGCGTGGTCTTCAGAGACTTACTTTACACTTGTGTTGTTATTTACTTATATACAATATCCTGGTGTTCTCTTCTGACCTGTAGATCAGGTCCATGTACGACAAGTTCTCAGGAACCTAAGGGCCAATCACCTATATGCCAAACTCCAGAAGAGTCTTCCGCTACTCGGATATATCATCTCCAACAGGGTTCTACAGATGGATCCTACCAAGTTGTCTGCGGTACTCCAGTGGCCTTGCCCAGTAGGACTTGGTGCTGTACAGAGATTCCTGGGGTTGCTAATTATTACCTAATTATCTCCACTCTTGCCTATTCCATTGTGGCATTAACAAAGAAAGACGATAATCCTAAACTCTGGCCTCCAGCAGCTAAAGAAGTGTTCTCCAAGCTGAAATCTGATTTTGCCTTTGCTCCTGTTCTCACACGGCCTGATAAGGAGTAGCCATTTGAGCTGGAAGTTGACGCGTCCTCAGTGGGAGCTGGAGCGGTGCTTACCCAGAAGGGGCCCAAAGGCCGAACTCTCACCTGTGGGTTCTTTTCTGATGCAGAGAGAAATTACTCCATAGGAGACCGAGATTCACTTTCCTCCTGCAGAAAAGAACGTCAAGGATGATGCCCTCTCTCGAGCCTCTGAAGTGGCGTTTTGAATGCGTTTTTGGGCCGTCAAAAAACGCATGCCTTTTTGACCAATTTGAATTAAGATAATTGGTCAAAACTGTCAAAGACGGATGCGATTTCAAAAAACGCATGCTTTTTTGAAGGACTGTTTAAAAACGGCCTAAAAACGCCACGTGTGTCTTCACCCTTACAAAGTCTAAGACACACAGCTGCATGCAATTAATGCACATCAAGCATTGCGTTTTTAAAAATGCATGCATAAAAAAGCTTGTATTTAAAATCACAGCAGAAACGCAACAAATCACCACGTGTATCACCAGCCTTGGGCCGGTGCCACACGCACCGCTTTATCTGCGTTTGAAAACAAACACAGACAAAGCCGCGCCTACCGAAACGCCTATGGAAACGCCTGCGATCGGGAACGAGCTGCCGGTGTTTTGCGTTAATTTAATGCAAAACACCGGCAGCTCGTTCCCGTTCACAGGCGTTTCCATAGGCGTTTCGGTAGGCGCGGCAGACAAAGCGGTGTGTGTGGCACCAGCCTTAAGATTATAAAACACATTTGCAAGTCTCTTGCTGCGGCAAAAACACATGCGTTTTCAATGCGGCAAAAATGCAACACCACGCATCGTGGGAACGCGACCTCTGGCCGGTTTCCCACGTGCCATTTTCCATGTGTTTTTAAACACATCCATCCAAACCGCAAGTGGGAGGGGATTTGGCCAAAACGCATTTGCGTTCCCAAACATTTCATTGGAAACTCAAATGCGTTTTGGCCAAACCCCCTCCCACTTGCATTTTGGATGCGTTTAAAAATGCAACAAAAACAGCGTGTGGGAAACCGGCCTCAATGTCCCTGATGGTCATCAGCCATACACCTGAGCTGTATACTTTTTATCGCTAGTAGAGACCAGAAGGTTCTCCTGGATTATGGAGTTTATCAAAACAGTGATGTAGCTTATTACTATATTCAGTAAGGTATATTGTTATATGGTGTTATATAGTGCAGCAGCTGATGATGATGATGATGATGATTCGCCTGCAATTACCTCACACACATCAGAAGCGCCGCTCTTTATAAAACTTATCTACTGGATGACCACATCAAATATGGCTTCCGCTAATCTCTGACGTGCCTCAGCTGGTGACTTCCCAGCCTGCACTGCGTCACCGCGTTCTCCGGAAGAAATCGGCCGTCTGCTGCTGGGAACTTCCTCTTCGTGGACAGCTCGGGCCTAGGTAGGATCATGGAGCCATCGCTCCTCTAATACAATCTCTAATGAATCTCCGCCATCTCGCCCCGCCGGGCTCTGCACTGCAGGATGACGGTGACTGGAGACCTGGCTGTACAGCTGGCCGAGATATTTGTGATATTTGACGTGGATTATAGCAGAGCCCGGTGCCGGGTAGACAGTGCTGAGAAGATGAGCGATGATAGGGGCGAGGGGAAGAGGCGCGCACTATAGTGAGGTATACGGTAGATCCGGTGCCCGCGGCGTGCTGCACATTACGGTATAATGTGTGAGCTGCCGGTGCTCCTGTGTGACCACACAAGTGACCATGGGGTATAGTGCCCTGCTCCTCTGGTCACATGTATTTGTATGACTGACCTATAATGCTTTGGTCCTCTGGTATATATATGTCCTGTCGCATGTATCTGTATGACCTATAGTGTCCTCTCGGGTATAAGCGATGACCCCATTCACCTTGTCTTTATAGACTGACCTATAGTGTCCTCCTCTGGTATATAGCTATGCCCGGTCACATGTATCTGTATGACTGACCTATCGTGTCCTGCTCTGGTATATAGCTATGCCCGGTCACATGTATCTGTATGACTGTCCTATAGTGTCCTCCTCTGGTAAAAAGCTATGCCTGGTCACATGTGCCAATGCCCGGCTGTATCTATAGATGGTGCCCTGCTCCTCTGGTCACATGTATTTGTATGACTGACCTATAATGCCCTGGTCCTCTGGTATATAGCTATGTCCTGTCACATGTCTGTATGACCTATAGTGTCCTCCTCTGGTATATAGCTATGCCCGGTCACCTGTATCTGTATAACCGACCTATCGTGTCCTGCTCTGGTATATAGATATGTCCTGTCACATGTATCTGTATGACTGACCTATAGTGTCCTCCTCTGGTATATAGCTATGCCTGGTCACACGTGCCAATGCCCCGCTGTATCTATAGATGGTGCCCTGCTCCTCTGGTTTATAGCTATGCCCGGTCAAATGTATTTCTATGACTGACCTATAGTGCTCTGGTCAAGTGTCTTTATAACTGACCTATAGTGCCCTGCTCCTCTGGTATACAGCTATGCCCGGTCGCATGTACCCGTGCCTGGCTGTATATGTATAGATGGTGCCCTGCTCATCTGGTATATAGCTATGCCTGGTCAAATGCGCCTGGCTGTATCTGTATGGGTGCTGTCACACAGTGCGTTCTTGGACCGACAGAAAACACATGCGTTTTGTATATTTACAATGTGTTAGGCTTTTTTGAACCTCTATCTCCATTTCTAGCGGTGTAAGCAGCTGGTTAAATGGTTTAAAACCAGCCAAACACATGATTAACATAGAAAAGGCATGTTTCAGTCGGTTTTAAAACCATACCAAGAACGCTCCCTGTGACAGAATAATATATATTTATTTTGTAACACTAATCTACAAGTAGTTGGTTTAGTATCTCTAATACTCCTGACATGTTCTCTTTAAAGTTCGATCGCTGTGTTCCCGCACTGATAATGCTTATGTCTATCTCTTCCAGGACACAATGGGACGTGTGATCAGGGGACAGAGAAAAGGTGCGGGCTCTGTTTTCAAAGCTCATGTGAAGCACAGGAAAGGACCTGCTAAGCTCAGGTCGGTCGACTTCGCTGAAAGACATGGCTACATCAAGGGTATTGTAAAAGTGAGTTTTTTGTTTTTTTTTTATGGTGGCAGGCCCATAAGTCTTGTCCTGGCCAAATGCAGAGCTCTGCTACAAGTGATGGTTTAGTAATGTGCTACATTGTGTTGAAGTAGTATAGGGGAATTGCATGGATGTCAGATTGATGTTCCTGAAGGATGTAATACTCATTAATTGAAGGCTATAGGATCCTGTCAGCAGCTGTTCTGAAGAATCACATGTTACAGAAACGGTCAGTGACCCTAGATGCTGGTGGAACATGTCTACATGTGCTGCTGATTTCCCTGACACACTAGACTCGTTCTGCACATGTCTATGATGTGTACAGAATAGACTGAGCATGGTCTTTGACAAAGTTTCCCGTGGCAAAACGTCTGCAGGTTAAAATGTGACTGCATCCTCTTCCAGCCACATAATATGAGCAGCTTGAAGTGACTTGAAGGAGCAGAGGTTTCTGGTTTGTTTCCTTTGATAAATGAATTCATACAAATGGGTTCTTTGTGTGGTGCGTGTTCTTACTAAATCTTTGCTCTTCTTGAAGATGGTATATGTCAATAAAGAAATTAAAATGACAATCTGTAGTTCCAGGTTGGCCTGTTGGCAGAGTTTTCTGGTAGCACCTATGTAGGGGTTGGCTGCGATATGCAGCAGGATAGCAGTATGCTTAGTAACTCGTTTTTGTTAGTCTTTTGTGGCTTATGTTTGAAAATGATTTGTTTTCTAGGACATTATCCATGATCCTGGCCGTGGTGCTCCTCTTGCCAAGGTTGCTTTCCGCGACCCCTACAGGTTTAAGAAGAGGACCGAGCTGTTCATTGCAGCTGAGGGAATCCACACTGGGCAATTTGTCTACTGTGGAAAGAAAGGTAAATTGAGTGTCATTACTGAACTTGTACTTGGGTTGCTGTGTTAGATGTCCATCTTGTACCGTGGTGGACATCTTTTGGATTTCAGAATTGAAGCAAATTGTGGTGGCCACCGATATCATTCTGGTATACATCGTCACATTCTTTCATTCACTTGTTTGTTCATTCTCTGTGTGATCTGATAACTTCCGTCAGCCTGGTACCCTCACCTGTCCCCTGTTCCAGTGCTGGGATAGGGGTTGGGTGAATGTGCCAGTGCGCCAGAAGTTGTCAGAGCATTGCGCAGGAGTTCTGGATGAGGAAAGTACATATTTATTTAACCTCCCTTCCCAAGCCCGCCTGCAGAGTTTTAAATGCATTTGGACAACCCCTATAAAAGCTGAGGGCTTTCTAGGACAGTGGTGGCGAACCTATGGCACGGGTGCCAGAGGTGGCACTCAGGGCCCTCTGTGGGCACTCAGGCCATTACCCCAATTTCACTAAACAGGATCAAATCCACCAAATCTTCCTGTAGTCCCAAGCAACTTAAAAGATGCTGCTTTCAGCGCTATTTTAAAGTGACATTTCATTGCCTGTTTGGAACTGCAGGAAAAGTGAGAAGGTTTAGACAGAACTGCGTTGTCTTTGGAGGTCCTCCTGCTGGACCCACCATTCTTCCTGGAGAGAAGCTACAATGATGGTCTGAATTTGTCCACCTTCTTTCAACTGTACTGGTGGCCTCAGGGGGGCGATACAATTGAATGATGTTGAAGAATAGGTAGCAATAAATTACTGCTTGAAATAGTAAATAAGTGGATTCTGGTTGTAGTTTGGGCACTCGGTCTCTAAAGGGTTCGCCATCTCGGTTCTAGGAGTTCTAAAGTAGCTCAGTATCATGTATCATTATGTTTCTCAGGGGCTTTTACACAATGTAAGTGCTGTTTCATACAAATGTATTCAGCCTGTGTGTATGTGCATAAGGATGGCATCATCCCACAGGCTGCAGTGGACAGGAGTCTCTGTACTCGATTTCTATGGGACAAGTTTGTGTGAAACAGCCCTAAATGTTTCAGACCAATCCAGGCATGTGTGTTTTATTTTACTTCCCACACACCATGCTATTCTTCCATTCTATATATACCGCTTACAATATCTAGTTGTATGTTGCTGGTCTTGACGAAAATGTTCCCTCTCCAGTTTTTATTACCTCTGTATTCTCTCTTTAAAGGATATTGTATGTAGATAATATTTTTTCTAAGATTAGGTAATAGACTAACCAGTTATTTTGTTTTCAGCTCAGCTTAACATCGGTAACGTCCTCCCAGTTGGCACCATGCCTGAGGGAACCATTGTATGTTGTGTAGAGGAGAAACCAGGGGATCGTGGCAAACTGGCCCGTGCATCTGGCAATTATGCCACAGTCATATCCCATAATCCTGAAACAAAGAAAACCAGAGTGAAGCTGCCTTCTGGTTCTAAGAAGGTCATCTCTTCTGCAAACAGAGCAATTGTTGGTGGGTATTTAATTTTATGTATGTATTTTATGTTCTGCTGTAAGAAATGGCACATTTCTTTTACAGGAAGTAGCATTTGTTTTGTACTCTTGTACGTGTATTTTTGACCCAATTTTGTAATGCAGGAGTTGTTGCTGGTGGTGGACGTATTGACAAACCCATCTTGAAGGCAGGACGTGCTTACCACAAGTACAAGGCCAAGAGAAACTGCTGGCCACGTGTCCGTGGTGTGGCTATGAACGTAAGTTTTGTTTTTCTGATTTATTTTCGCATTTTGCGTTCTATTTTTCCCAGTGATGAACCTTTTGAGTTCTTTCAGCAGAAGATCTGTAAAATAATGGTAGGCTTATTGCAATTATTCATGGCTAAAATGCTTTTTCTCTGCAGCCTGTAGAACATCCCTTCGGTGGTGGTAACCATCAACACATTGGTAAGCCTTCAACTATCAGGAGAGACGCTCCAGCTGGTCGCAAAGTTGGTCTTATTGCTGCTCGTCGTACTGGTCGTCTGCGCGGCACCAAGACTGTGCAAGAAAAGGAGAACTAATTCATGCATAATTTACAAAATAAACTGTTTAAAAAGAGAACTTGGTATGTGTGAGTTTTTGTGACCTGGTATCTAGCTGGATGATTAATCTGGTGCAGTAGAAGACTAGTAGGTCATTCTTTGCACCTCCTATTAGTTGGTTAAGTTTGCTGTTCATGCCCCTTCTGAGATTTTTTTTTTTTTCCATTTAAAAAAAATTGTTTAAATACCTTAATATAGGTGGGTGTCAGGGATGACGCCAGCAGTGGACACACCCATGCAAGTGTTGGGGCCCACAAGGCTGTACATAAGAAATCAATGAGGGGATGGGGGGCTTTATGTGAAATGACCATAAGCGGGCTGTTTGGTATGATAACCTAGGGAACAGGAGACTTAGTTTCTGAATAGTAATATCTGAGTATAAAATTTATCTGGCTCAACTATCAAAGTACAGTGGGTTTTCTTTCATATTGTAACAGGCATCTTCTAGTTTGTCTTCGCTCTGCTCTTCCCCTGCTCATTCACCCTACCCCACCCCCACCAAAAATCACTCCATTCCACATCCCACCCATGATGTAGGCTCTCCGCA
This sequence comes from Engystomops pustulosus, assembly GCA_019512145.1. NCBI lineage: Eukaryota > Metazoa > Chordata > Amphibia > Anura > Leptodactylidae > Engystomops > Engystomops pustulosus. The sequence goes on from CM033642.1 coordinate 208,479,241, forward strand.
CAAGCAAACCTTTTGCTCGCCTGCACTTTCTCCGGACCTATATGGAAAATGCTTAGTCACCATGTAGTGGCTTGTAACTCAGAACCTCAATGTCACTGTTCTAGTAGTATGCTGTGCCCCAGCAGATAAATAGTTAATTGATGAACATCTTTTGATGGAATATCTTGTGAAATACACAATACACGTCAGTTCCAAAAACAAATATTTAATTTTTTAATATTCAATCATATCGAACTGTCTCTTACCTCCACCCCCTTGGAATGGGGCGACATAAAGACTTTAAAACCTCAAATGAGAACCATTTTTTTTTTTTTTTTTTTTTTTTAGATTCCCCAGCACAAATGACATTGCTTTGACCTAGGTCTCCAATTTTTCTAGTTAAGTTCTGGTTCTTGGGGAAGACTGCTGACTTGACAGATGTCAAAGTGGAAATGAGCTACAAGCGTCATGTTCCATGGGTAAAGCTACTTCTTAACAATGGGCAATGCTTAGTCAAGAGGGATTCTCCCTCTTCAGGGGACCGTGGAGGAAAGTTACAATCCAAATTTCTCCATCTTTGTATTGGTGAACTCTGTACACCAATACGATTAAAACCTGTGATACAGCAGGGATCAATAAGTTAGTTCATTGTCATGTTGGCACTTTGACGTGTGTTTTTGTTGTAGCTTGGGCACTCTGCCTCCAAAAGGTTCGCCATCACTGGTCTAGTGTAAAGTTTCCACAATCGGTAATGGCTTGGGGAATCATGTCATCTGCTGGTGTAGGTCCCCTGTGTTTTATTGAGATCAAAGTCAACGTAGCTATCTACCAGGCAATTTTAGAAAACTTTATGCTTCGCTCTGCCAACAAAATTTTTGGAGTACCAATATCTGTTTTAATAACCACAGTATCAATGTGCTTGATTAACCAGCAAACTCGCCTGAACTTAACCCCATAAAGAAAATATGGCTGGTCTTATATAATCTAATTTACTGAGATAATGACTTTTGGGGTTTCCTTGTTTGTAAGCCATAATCATCAACATAAGCACATGAAAAAAAAGTTCACTCTGTTTGTAATGACTCAATATAATATGAGTTTCAATTTTTAAATTGAATTGAGAAAATGATATTTGAAAATGAGTAACATTATTTCTCTGAAAAATGTAAGACTCTACGGCACATGTAATCATTTTTCTTTTGCCACTTTTTAACGTCTGATAAAGTCGGGATACCTCAGTAGTGTTATGTATCTTTCTAAATTTTCCAAAATTTCTAAAATTTTTGGCTGTGTTGCAAAACAGAAAACATCTGTCTTGGAAAGATGCATTTAGGAACACTGCAACAGATACACCCACTGGTTAACTTTGTAAGACCATGTCATAGCCGCTGAGGGGGATATGGATGGGACACCCCTTTTCACACTTTAAAGTGGTTGTCTGTTATAAATATTTATTAGCCAGGCTGTGGAGGGCTTTTAAAAAAAAAATTGCTGTACTCACCCGCTCCAACAACTTCCATACGGCCTGGCAGGTCCACCTGTCTCCTGTCCCAGAGTCTGATACAGCACTGGGATAGGGGAAGGGTGGGTGTACCTAGTTGCTCGGAACAAACGGGGACACTGCTCTGACGGACCGCAGCTCGGGACACTGGGAGCACCAAAGCAGGTATCAGCCCGGCTAATAAATTTTTTTTTATAACAGCCGGCAACCACTTTAAGGCTGACATAACTCAGGCGTAGAGTATGGCCCGCAGGGGTGGGGGAGCACTCCTCACCTCTCCCATTTCCATTGAAAGCCATGTGGCTACTGCTGTATTCTCGCAGAATATATGACAGATTCCATATTTTGCATGGTCACTGGCCACCATGTTGGGGTGCGGTAATAAACAGTGTGGTCCATGCATCGTAATTCAGCAACCACAGACCTCTATGGAAGCCTTGATCAAGCCACAAATTCTGCGGCTACTACCCCCATTAGTCATGTTTATAAACCTAAGGTATACTTAGCTATTTACTTCTTCAGTACAGAATGTCAGGTTTTATTTTGCACGTGCTGCTTTGATGGCGTTCTCATTTTTTGGGACAATGTGATTTTTTGCGGCATTGGTTTTAAGGATTCTTATTGTATTTTATGGTCAGATTTGTTACTTTTAAACTAAATTGTATGACTAAATTTAATGACTAACCCGTTACCCTATAACAATAAATTGTATGACTAAATTTAATGACTAACCCGTTACCCTATAACAAAACAGACATTTATTATTTGTTACTTCAACTATACACGTCTGTTTTAGAGCAACTGGGAGTTGTAAGGGTGACATTAGTTACAGGAAAGGCAAACTATTGTGTTTTTTTCCATTGTTTTTTACTTTCTGTCCCTCTAAGGCTACATTCACACGAACGTATGGGGGACGTATATACGGCCGACGTATATACGGCCGATATACGTCCCCCATACACTCCTATGGGCGCACGGCACCCTACGGGAGCGGTACGGTGCCGCACACGTGCGGCACCGTACCGTTCCGTACCCGGGAGAAAGATAGGACCTGTCCTATCTTTCCCCGTAATACGGCGCCGTGCGCCATAGGTTGCTATGGAGAGGGGCGGGGGTGAGCTGCGCTCACCACCTCCTCCTCTCCCCGTACACTGCCGTTGCCCGCTACGGTACGGTACGGGCGGGCAACGGCAGTGTGAATATAGCCTAAGGCTACATTCCTATGAGCCGTGCGCTCATAGGAGTGTATGGGGGACGTATATCGGCCGTCTATACGTCGGCCGTATATACGTCCCCCATACGTTCGTGTGAATGTAGCCTAAAGGTAAAAAAAAAAGACCTTTGGGAATGTTTTCTTCATAGTACATTTCACCTGTAAATGTGGCTGCAGAGTGACCCCAGTTTTTTATATATTTTTTTTGACAGTCTTCACAGTGGGGGCTGTGCTGGGACTTGCTTCATTTATTGTCTACACATCGCTTCTCTGTATGTAGAACAGGGACCCAAGTGCTTGGCCATCCTCCTAAATCTTTAGGATCCCAGAGGGCCCGTCTTAAGTCTACAGGGGTAGTTAATATAGAAGAGGCGAGAATGTGGCTTTTTTTTTTAAAAGCTTTTGCCATATAGGTAGTAAAGGACTATGTATCTTTTCTATCTATGCCTTAAATACATCTTTTTCTGATATTTGGATCACAGAGATTTTTGTTTTCTTTAGTTTCGATTTGTGAATTTGACAAAGGACGGGACTCCTACATAGAAAATAAAGATGTACTTCTGGATTTATTCACCGTGTGTTTGTATCAAGTGATCTGCTGACAATTGATAATGGTTAGGTCAGCAGTACCTAAAAAGGTGGAAAACCCATTTTTCTCTACCAATTTAATTTGTCAGACTAGATAGAACAATAGTTTATACAGAGTTGTACAATTATACATTATATACAATTATACTATAATTGTACAAGGGCAGCTACAGAGAACCTACATGACATCTAGATGAATTGTAAGAAATGCATCATTAACATACTGGATATGACTGTTTATTACAGTCGGCCTCGGCACACGACCATATGCTTCACCAGGGACGATACCTGACTGTGGCGCATGGTCTTCCGCTCTCCAAAGGAAGTTCCGCACAGCAAACACAGGCAGGCAAAGGAACTGCTTTATTTTTTGCAGTGCGGCTACCCGGCTCAGTCACATTGTGGCACTGCACCGCAACTGGGCGTAATAGACCTCCATGGGGGCTGTGATGTGGTTGCAATTTGTTTGCTATGTTTGACTCTTCTCTGCTCCTGTGTTGCAAGTGAACCATGCCCCATTTTGACTCACAGCTCTGTGTCTCTTCAAATCACTGCCCTGCATCTGTGTACTTCAGGAGTGTATGCCAATATTAACGACAGACATATAAAGCTTCATTTATTTATATTGTGTCAATTTTGTTACATTTGTCATGTGATTAGAGCGATGTCATCTCAGGTCTTATACCCTTTACATTTGCAAAATGTATTCCATATATGTATTTGATCTCATGAAATCACAGCATGCCAAATCCTTGGAGACATACTGTGATTTCATGATGTACATTTGCAAATGTCAAGGGTATAGAACCTTAAATGACATCACCCTGGTCACATGACATGAGCTGCTGAATAGTAAGGAGGCATGGGGAGGAGTAGATGGGAGTGGATGGCCAGACGTGACACATTTTACTTCTTGTTAATTGAATAATTGTAGATGATGTGTTTGGTCTTGGGTGAAAATCATATCCTTTCACAGATGACAAGCGTTTTTCTCTTTTGCGTTGAATGGTGAAGTTTTGCATTGGGTGCTCAGGTGCATTCGTCTGATTATTATGCAGACCTCACCCAACATGATGCATATGAAAGGACTTATCATGTGATGTGGAAAGGGTTATCAGGTGACGTCTTCATTAGATATTGCATTTATAGATATGTTTTGTTTGTGTATATTTTACGACTAAGGGCCATGCAAGGGTGCAGTCACACGTTGCATCTAACGCATGTGTTTAAAAATGCATTGCAACAGCTGAAGCCGGATTTGCCTAGTTAAACAGCTGTTATTAATTGTGTTTACAAAACGGGACTGTTAACACATGCTTCTGTTAATGCATTGGTAGCGCATTTGTTAACATGAGTGTTGACATTAGCGTTTTGTAAACACAAGTGTTAACAGCTGTTTAATTTGGCAAATCTCTCTTAAGCTGTTGCAATGCGCATGCGCTAAACACATTAAGCACGACGTGTGACCGCACCCTCAGGTTCGATACACATCAGATAAGCTAATATGTGCTGTTTGGTGATTTGTATTGTGGAAGAATAAATCCTTGAGAAACTCTTTACACGGGAATGAATAGAAAAGTCACTTATTCCTGGATATTTTAAGGAGTTTTCTGTTTAAGCAAGCTTGTCTAAAAAGAAATTAAGTGTTTTCTAAAATATCTGCATGAACTATATTTGAAATGTATTGTTGACGATTATGGTACATATGTGAGATTGGTTGCCTGACTTTTACTGTGAACTCAGCTTAGCAAGCTTATCATGTGCCATTAATTATGACCACTTCAAATGTAAACAATCCTAATACGATGGAGATGAGGCAAAGGAAACTGAGTGAAGTGTTTAGTTCGGACAATAAAACAATAAAAAACCCCAACAAAAAGAGAAAAAAAAGAGACCTAAAGGGAACCTGTCAGAAGAAATTGACCTACAGTTATGGTCATAAGTTTTGAGAATGATACAAATGTTAATTTTTACAAAGTCTACTGGATCAGGTTTTATAATGGCAATTTGCATATACTCCAGAACGTTATAAAGAGTGATCAGGTTAACAGCAATTAATTGCAAAGTTAATATTTGCCTAGAAAATGAACTTTTTCCCCCAAAACACATTTCCCACAGGGCTGGAGATCAGTCTGTCATGATTAAGTAAGAATCACACCACTGGACACTTTAAAAGGAGGCTGGTGCTTGGCATCATTGTTTCTCTTCTGTTAACCATGGTTATCTCTAAAGAAACACGTGCAGTCATCATTGCACTGCACAAAACTGGCCTAACAGGGAAGAGTATCGCAGCTAGAAAGATTGTTGACTGAGGTGCAATCTATCGCATCATCAAGGAATTCAAGGAGAGAGGTTCCATTGTTGCCAAAAAAGGCTCTAGGGCGCCCAAGAAGGACCACCAGGCGTCAGGACCGTCTCCTAACATTGTTTCAGCTTCGGGATCGGGCTACCAGCAGTGCAGAGCTTGCTCAGGAATGGCAGCAGGCAGGTGTGAGTGCATCTGCACGCACTGTGAGGCGGAGACTCTTGGAGCATGGCCTGGTGTCAAGGAGGGCAGCAAAGAAGCCACTTCTCTCCAGAAAAAAAGATCAGGGACAGACTGATATTCTGCAAAAGGTACAGGAAGTGGACTGCTGAGGACTCGGGTAGTCATTTTCTCTGATGAATCCCCTGATTGTTTGGAACATCTGGAAAACAGCTTGTTCGGAGAAGACAAGGTGAGTGATACAACCAGTCTTGTCTCATGCCATTTGTAAAGCATCCTGCAACCATTCATGTGTGGGGCGGCTTCTCAGCCAAGGGAATCGGCTCTCTCACAGTCTTGCCTAAAAACACATCCCTGAATAAAGAATGGAACCAGAATGTCCTCCAAGAGCAACTTCTCCCAACCATCCAAGAACAGTTTGGTGATCAACAATGCTTTTTCCAGCACCTTGCCATAAAGCAAAGGTGATAACTAAATGGCTCAGAGAACAAAACATAGAGATTTTGGGTCCATGGCCTGGAAACTCCCCAGATCTTAATCCCAATTAGAACTTGTGGTCAATCATCAAGAGACGAGTGGACAAACAAAAACCAACAAATTGTGACAAAATGCAAGCATTGATTGTGCAAGAATGGACTGCTATCAGTCAGGATTTGGTCCAGAAGTTGATTGAGAGCTGCCAGGAAGAATTGCAGAGGTCCTGAAGAAGGGTCAACACTGCAAATACTCACTTGGTGCATTAACTCATTCTAACTGTCAATAAAAGCTTTTGTTACTCATAATATGATTGCACTTGTAATTCTGTATGTGATAAAAAAAAATCTGACAAACACACTTATGGCCATGACTGTAATAAACCACTACCAGTATGTCATCAAGCTGCTGAACACTTTCTAGAACATGTCTATTTCATGGTCCAGTGTGGTGACATTGTACAGAAAATCAGGTGACCACATGAAATATGGTTGTACAAAGTCGAGGAGGAGAGTTTAACACTGAAGTCAAGCTTTCCTCACTTCAGAATACCCTCTTTACAATAATTGATGATCCTGCATTCAGATACATCACTAACCAGATCCTTCATTCTGAGGTGGGGAGACATTGACTTCTATGCTAAGCTCTCTACCTCCATGACGTTATACAACCAATTTACAATTTGCTTCAAAGTTGATTTTCTGAATGATGCCATCAGACTGGGTCATGAAACATGATATGGAAGGTGTTAATCGGCTTCACAACATACTGGTAGTGGTTAATTAAGTCAGATTCTGATGATGGGTTCCCTTTAATGCATAAATATGATAAAGTATCTACACAGGAAACTAGAATTTGGTTGGATTATAACACTCTTGAATCCTACCTATAAAAAAGAATGATTCCAAGAGGATTACATATAAAGAAGTTTCCTTCAATAGTTTATAATGAAGAGTTTTGTAAACATTGGGAAAGTACACTCTCCTTAAATCTAATGGAACTGATAATTGCTCAGGAAGAAATTAAATTTGGCTGTTTAAAGAAAGAAACGGAAGAGATTAATATTAAAATTATAGTTTAATATAAAAAAATATATTAAAAGACTATCGAAATTGCCCTAACTTTCATATAATGAGTAAGAAAATGCAAACAAATCTTTCTAAATTAGAGGACTTCCTAGTAAAAACAAAAAAAAACTACAAGTTTGCACGATATATGGACAACTATACTTGGGGAGTGTGTATGATTGGAGAGACAAAACAGGCTTTTTTATAGTTATCTTGAAAAAAGATTGTAACAAAAATAAAGAAAAGAACTATAATCAACAAAAGGGTTTCCTTTAGCTCATCAGAGATGGATTTGGACACCCAAAGCCAAGATCTGTCAACCACACATGATTTGCGTCAATCCACCTTTAGTACTTTCACTGATGTTAGTACTTCTTCTAGAAAGTCAAGAAAGGGTTAAAAAAATGGTGCCGTCGAACTGGAAGAGAACATGGAATGAGGAATGATGACACTGTTAATAAGTAGTATACATCATTTTAATGGGGGAGGGACCTGATCCTTCCACGACATAATCACAATTTTCCGGACATAATATAGGGTAAACCTAAAGAAGATTTTATCATAGTGGCCATTGATTACTTCATTCATAACACCTAGGAGATGTAGGGGACATTAAGTGTGGGAACTCAAAATGTCGCTTTAGAAACTCCAGGACTTCAGAACAAAAAACATGAATCTTAGGGCAGGTTCAAACACAGTGCAAGAAGGATCCAGCTTCAGCCTTACAGCGGAAGCACAAATCATTGGGCATTACCCCCATGCAAAATAGTTTTGCAGGGGTAAAAAAATACACTCGGTGTAGAAATTTAGACTACATTAGGAAGTCCCTTGCACTCACCACAGATGTAAAGTAGGACAGTTTAACCTCCAACCAGTAATCATCCGACAGTTTAGGAATGTTGTCTCTCCAACGTACAAGGGCTTTATTAAATGGTCTAGTCCCTTTTCCTTGTAAGAGAGCGTAGACCTGAGTGAGAGGTTTATGCAGATCTGGGTTGCTCATCAGTTTCCAGTTTTGAGAATTCAACTGTCAGGCAGGAGGAACTAAACCGGGCCCTGAAAGCATGGCGCAATTGTGTATAATGGAAATTGGCAGTAATGGGTACAGCATGTCTCTCTCATATCTCTCTAAAACTAAGCACTTCTGCATTTATAGACGGGAGTTGATCGAGGAACTTTATCCCTGCCACCCACCACATTGTCCATCCTGGGAGGGAGAGGAAGTAAGAAAAGCCATGTATTGAGCCACAGTGAAGTCCTAGGCAAAAGAGGAGGGGAGCCGCTATCTCCAACCAGAATTTGCGCCCTGTGCCAGCGTACACATAGGGAGTGGAACTTCTGATGGGGGTTAGTATATCAGTAGAGCAAATTTGTAGGGGCTTCATAAGAATCCACTATGGCTCCTGCCATTGCAGTAGTCCTGCATTCCCCCTGTCGATATATCTATCCACCACTGAGGATCCAGGCTGGAGATGGTTAACTCCACGTGGTGGCTGCTGCAGGAGGACAGGCAGGCTGCCGATCCAAGATGGCGCTGGCCAGGCTAGATGTGGGACAGGCTGGGGGAGGGTTGCGGCACACACTCTCCTGCTCCCTAATTCCGGGTAGTGATGCAGGGAACGCACCCCGGTTTAGTACTGTGGCAGCTCGGCGGTTATGAGGCAGATGGTAGCCGCACGCTGTGCCTCCCACGTGGCGCTTGCGGTGCAGGGCTGGTGGGCTGTTTGGTGCAACAACCCGGGTGGCCAAGCAAAACTTTGTCTAAGTGGTGCGGACAGTATACAGAGCTTGGAGGACAAGCGGGAAAAGTCTCTGAGGGCAGAGTCTGTGGACCCACTGGACCACCGCGGGGGTTGGTATGGAACCCGCGATGGCGGCCAAGGCAATGGGTGTAGGAAACAGTCACAACTTGAGATGACAGCAGGAACGCAGAGGAGCACTGGGAATGCTGGTACGGGATAAAGACACTGCTGGGCTGGAACCCTGGAAGCACGGCAGAAGCACAGGAAGGCAGGAGGTCATCACTGGGCTGGAACCCTGGAACGCACAGCAGGAGCACAGTCGTACGGGAACGGACCACAGGAGACGGACCACAGGACTCGGACCACAGGATATGGACCACAGGATTGCATCTGGAAACGCACAGGGACACAGAGGCGCCTGGAAACGCTCAGGAAACAGGACCTTGGGAACACACAGGAATAGGACCTTGGGACACACACAGGAGGCTTTCACTTCAGTGGGAAGACTTGAAGATCCGGCCAGGAGTGAAGGATGCCGCCGGGTTATATAGGAAACCGGGAAGTGACGCTGGCCCTTGAAGTTCAGGGAAGTGAGTGCGCGCCCTAGGAGCGGGACCGCGCGGCCAGGAGGCAG
>CM033642.1:208489100-208627049 GCA_019512145.1 Engystomops pustulosus
AAACAGTCACAACTTGAGATGACAGCAGGAACGCAGAGGAGCACTGGGAATGCTGGTACGGGATAAAGACACTGCTGGGCTGGAACCCTGGAAGCACGGCAGATGCACAGGAAGGCAGGAGGTCATCACTGGGCTGGAACCCTGGAACGCACAGCAGGAGCACAGTCGTACGGGAACGGACCACAGGAGACGGACCACAGGACATGGACCACAGGACTCGGACCACAGGACTCGGACCACAGGATATGGACCACAGGATTGCATCTGGAAACGCACAGGGACACGGAAGCGTCTGGAAACGCTCAGGAAACAGGACCTTGGGAACACACAGGAACAGGACCTTGGGACACACACAGGAGGCTTTCACTTCAGTGGGAAGACTTGAAGATCCGGCCAGGAGTGAAGGAAGCCGCCGGGTTATATAGGAAACCGGGAAGTGACGCTGGCCCTTGAAGTTCAGGGAAGTGAGTGCGCGCCCTAGGAGCGGGACCGCGCGGCCAGGAGGCAGTCAGCGGAGCATGGGTGTACCCGCGATCCATGACAGTACCCCCCCTTAGGGCGTCTCTTCTTCTTCAGCCTCTTCTTGAGCCTCCTCCAATTCATCTTGGTGACGGGACACCTGAGGAGGAAAGCAGAAACAGGACAAATCACGATGAGGTGCTTGGGCCTGGCAGGGAACAAGACGACGGTACCCTGGAGACGTCTGGAGAGTCTTTTGGCCAACGGATGGATAACTTGCAAAGAGTCCTCAACAAGCAGTAAGGCCGAAGGCTGAAATGGCTCTTGGAAGACTGGAGCAGCACTGGGAAGCTGCGGAGGCAGGGATGGCTCCTGGAAAGCCGGAACAGCACTGGGAAGCTGTGGAGGCAGGAATAGTTCTTGGAAAGCAGGGACAGCTTTGGGAAGCTGCGAAGGTTGAAATGGCTCTTTGAAGACCAGAGCAGCACTGGCTAGCTGCAGAGGCTGGGGCGCCACTTGGCACACTGGAGACTGAAGCAGCTCTGGAAAAGCCGGAAACTCTGGAGCGGCTTCTGGGAGAGCCGTGGACTCTGGAGCGGCTCCTGGGAGAGCCGGGGTGTTGAGGCAGCTGTTGATGCAAGACAACAGGCTGAGAAGGCTTTAGGGAAAGCGGGGCCTGCATTTGCTGGGAGTCAAGCAGCTGTCTAGCACGGAGGCAACTCTGATTTAACAAATGTGAGTCCTTAGAAAAGTCTATGGCTTAAACAGGAAACAAAACCTTGGCGGGAACCATGTCCGGATCTTAATGTCATGCTTGCCGGGAGGACAAGCGGGAAAAGTCTCTGAGGGCAGAGTCTATGGACCCACTGGACCTCCGCAGGGGTTGGTATGGAACCCGCAGTGGCGGCCAAGGCAGTGGGTGCAGGAAACAGTCACAGCTTGACAGGAACGCAGAGGAGCACTGGGAATGCTGATACGGGATGAAGACACTGCTGGGCTGAAACCCTGGAAGCAATGAACGGACCACAGGAGACGGAGCACAGCAGACGGAGCACAGGACTCGGACCACAGGACACGGACCACAGGATAACAGGATATGCACCACAGGATTGCATCTGGAAACGCACAGGGACATGGAGGCGTCTGGAAACGCTCAGGAAACAGGACCTCGGGAACACACAGGAACAGGACCTTGGGATACACACAGGAGGCTTTCACTTCAGTGGGAAGACTTGAAGATCCGGCCAGGAGTGAAGGAAGCCGCCGGGGTATATAGGAAACTGGGAAGTGACCAGCGCCAATGGAAAGGACGCTGGCCCTTTAGGTTCAGGGAAGTGAGCGCGCGTGCGCTAGGAGCGGGACCGCGCGGCCAGGTTGCAGGAGGCGTGCAGCCTGCACCCGGAGCAGAGACAGGAGCACGGAAAGGTGAGTGAAGGCAGGGAGACGGGGACCGGCAGGCAGCGGAGCATGTGTGTACCCGCGATCAGTGACACTTGGGTGCCAAGGATGAGGTATGTCAGACCGGGGATGGCTGCCGGCGGTACGGAATTGTGTCAGGGAACCCGGGAGCTCAGCAGCACATGTCCACTAAGCTCTCATCTGTCCACATCCCAATGCACAATGTCCTTAATCTCTCCTCATATATTCTGTCTGTGGAACAAGTAGTTTTGTTTGTAAGGTTATCATTTGTGCCCCCTATTTTGATATGTTCCAAACTTTGTTGGATATTAATGAATTGGTTAGATCTTTCACGTGAAGAAACATTTTTCTTCGAGTGGGGAGATCAAGGCAACAAAAGTGTTATGGAGCTTGGGAAAATGAATATTGCGACGTTGACATTTTCAGGTGTCTGCATTATTGCACCTCTCGGTAGTGTGGAATAGGGGGCAATGTATCCGGTTAATAAACCTCTGTGAATTACACTGCCAAATGGACCAGAGATTAGGGCAACAACATTACAACCAAACTGTTGAATGAAAGCCAGTTAAAGAGTTACAGGACACAACAGACATTATTCTAAAAAATTGCTGATTAAAGGGGGAAGGTTTTGTTGTTTTGGATAAAAGGAATTATCATGAAGATGGATTTGGAACTATTGAGATGCAGAGACACTACCGGATATTGGCGAAGATACCTATCATTATAATTATTTCCGGAATAAATTGAACGATTGATGACTGAGGCGGGGAGTCTAGGTATTCGTTCCAGAGACCAATCTAACTAGTACCTTCCAGAACAACTTGTCATTCCAATTTTACATGTTTGCCCAAAAGATACATAAAGGATATTTTCTGAATAGACATCCAATCATCGGGATTCCTTCTTTGAGTTGAAGATATTTGTGAGGGCTGGTTGTTCTACCTTCAAGCTTAGTCAAGTAGTTCCAGGAATATTGAAAGTACAAAGAGTGTAAAAGTTTTATTATTATTTTTTTTGTGGCATATGTGGCACGGATTTTACTGTGGTTGTCACATGACGTGTAGCTCACCTTTCTGCCCAGTAATTCACAATGACTTGACAATAATAGTTTGAGCTATACTTTGTTATAAGAAAAAAAATATATTCAGAAGGACTGTGTGGAAATGCATTATGGATGTTTACTTGAACACAAGTCATTGACTTTTAATGAAGCTTTTCTGCCAAAACACATGGAACAACAATGGGGACTCGCTTTTCTCCCAGCCATGGCTGGTCTTCATGTCCTGGTGGGAGGAAAAACTTGAGCGAAGTTGCCCCCCCCACCCCCACCTGTTCAATCAAATAAAATTGGGTTTGTCAATGTTGGGTAGTATTGTGCTGTTTGGCAGCAGAAGAAAATTTGTTTGTGCCGCTTATCGTTTTTACGATTAATGAACGTTTCCAAGAGGGTCTTTAGAGAATCAAACCAAGCCCCCCCACCCACATCGGCCCAAATCCCACCACAATGGTGACGAACCATTTGCTATGTTGTGTGCTCAAACAACTTGCGTTATGGGGGCTATGTTGTAATATATGAACAAAAAAAAGGGGTTTAAAGGTCAAAAGTCGCAAACGCCCTCCAATAAACGAATCAAAACAAAAACGTGTAAACTTAGTGCTACGTTGTAGAATGGTTTGGCAGCAAAAAAATTTTCTTTTGTGCCGCTATCACTTGTAATATATTCATACTTTTTTTGCAGAGAAGAGATCATCAGAGTTCGATTTCTTCTACAGTTACAATGTGTTTGCTCAGCTCCCCTGGTGATCAAGAAGGGGAGTGTCTGTGACTAGGTTTGTATTTACATGTGTCTTCCTAAACACCTTTTAAAACACCTGAATACCTTAGAAAAAGGATAGCGGCACAAAGACACATTTTTGACGCACAAACCAGCCCACCACCAGAACGTTAGCACGACGTTTAACCCCACACAGGTTTGTTTTTGATTCAGGTTATGTCGGGGAGGGGGCCTGGTTGAACTTTTGAACTTTAAATTTTTTAATACCTCGAGGCAAACCAATACATGACTTGTGAAAAAGGGGGGGGGGTTAAAAAGGAGGGCAAAACTTCAGACTAATTGTAGATTGGCTATACAGGGTCTATCAGTAGAAGAAAAGAATGAGGTGTCCAGCAGGAGGGATCCTCAAAAGATATTGCCGTTCGGAGTGCCACCTTCTCACTTTTCCTGCAGTTCCACAAAGCAATGACGTTCGGTGTTTAAAATAGTGCTCGAGAGCAGGCATCTCTTAGGACTGCAGGAGTTGGGGGACTTGGTGAAACTCGTCCCGGGCAAGATGGTCGAGAGCCACAGAAAATGGCTCGAGTGCCACCCGCTGGCACCCGTGCCATAGCTTTGCACCCTGGTTAGATAGTTCAACGCAATATTCAATATTGTTTAAGAATAATATCATTTCTAAATCTAAATCAAGGAAAATGTAGGAGGTGTAGCCAAAAAGGCAATCCGGTCTATTGGGCAAAGTGAATATCTTTAGTGATGTATATATAGTGAGAAGGTCACTGGGACAGTGGGGAGAGCCTGAGTTAAAGGGTACACACTCTGTGGAAGGACGAAGAGAGTGCGTGGCCACATTGTACTAAATGCCCTGCACAGTTTTCTGTCGACTTTGCATGTTTTTTCAAGAGGTGCAAACATGATAGGCCCACATGTATTTAAGAAGTGTCCTAGTGAGGACATTTTCTGGTTCATGGACATTTGTTTGCACCACTCCTGCACATACCAATGTGACACCAAAATTCTGCATGAAATGTGGGACGTATGTCAGTAAGACGGGTGCGACACATATTATGTGTAAGTTACATTCTCGAGTGAAGGTGCACCAAAGAAAGCTGGTGCACCTCTGTTGGAAGTGTACAGAGGTGACCAGTTAATTAAGATTGGGCGCGGTGCCACAAAATCATGAATCTGGCGGCCCCTGCACACTACACCGGGAAAGCACGTAGAGTCGCAGTTGCATTGTTCTAGTAAAGTGCCGCATTGTGTGACAAATTGGCATCTAGGAGAGCAAGATGTTCATTTTGGTTACTGATTCGTAGTGTATAAGATCAGGAACTACACAATGTTGAAAGTACAAATGTTGTCCCATGTATGGAGTGCAGTGGAAGGAAATAAAGACGTTTGTTTCGTACATCTAGAGGTGGTGGCAGCAACGCATCGCAAAAAATATTAGTATGCTTAATGCATCTAAGAAGGTAATATCAGTAGCCTGACAAGGCACTTCTTAATCACCATCAGGGCTGGTTTTCGACCACTGGGCCTGGGCAAAAATTGCAAGAGAGTTACTAAATTCTAACATTTAGAAAATCTGAGATCAAGCCAGTCAGTCAAACAATATACTATTATGATCAAAAAATACAATCACCACACTGTTTATCCCTTACCTTATTTTTTTACAGAGGAAATGACAAAGTATAATCACTATACTCTGATTGGCAAAAGAACTAGGCAACTTGATAACTCTGCCCCAAGAGTACAACTTGGTGATTAGGCCCATGTGCACCAAGTACAGATCCCTTTAAAAGATTAATAAGAATGCAAAACGAAAGTGAGCTGTAAGGGTTGCCATGGACAACTAGACCTTTTTAATCTTAGCATTTGATAAATCTGCCCCTAATATTTACTCTTAGTCGTATCAGCACACTTGGGGGTTAAAATTAAGATAATGGAAACCCTTTAAACAGTATACGAGCCTGCTCTGCCGCGACCAAATCCAGCGTGGGGGTGCGAAAGTGTAAGCAGGCCGCCCCTAAGCAGTGGCCTCAGGCCCCTTATATTCCAGCTGCCCTGGAGCATTCAAACAAATAGATGGGAGCCAATTCTTCTACCACCCAAAGGGTTTAAAAAAGAATAAAACCTTATACCGCTCAGGTGAGTCTGATTATAGGTTTTCCTCTCTTCTTGTCCAGCCTAAATAAATAAAAAAACTTTTTTTAAAGACTGGGTGCGTGATCGGTTACCGATAGCAACACAGGATATATTAGATCCAAACTGGAACTCCAAACTAAAAATCAGGCAATTGTTAAGACGTCACTAAGCAGAGTGCTAATATCTTGTTTATCGATACGACCAAAAATGTCTTCTAGATGTCTTTAGGAGTAGTTCTTACGTTCTGTAATCAGAGTTTGCAACACATTTTAAAACGTGATCAACAGATCTATGGTTGCACGTGTAATTGGGGTTATGTTGAAAAGTCCACAAAAAATTCGGTGCCACGTCCCAAGACTGCTGCAGGGGGCGCCCAGAATTCCATAATGCGCTTGCCACCTCATCAAATATGAAAGGAAAGCGGCCATTAGAACAGGTTGCCTCACTGTTTGAGAAAATTGGGCGCCAATCTGTGATACAGACCATATTCTTAGTCGTAGGGCTGGAGGGCCTGACCTGGTTTAGCTGCATGATCATTTTTGGTATTGCATACTCCATAATTTGTATTTTTGATTAATTTACATCAATATTTTTGTACAAAGGCATGTTTTTTTGTTGGAAAAATGGGGTTTTGATGGCCTCATTTTTGTGGACATAACCACCAATTAAGGCGGTTTCCTTGGAAAATTTTGTAATAGAAGTGGCGGGTATGAAAGCAACACGCAGGTTACATACATCTCGTATGCACATACAGAGGCGCCAATGGCAGGACCGGCGCAAGCACGAGGTAACACCGGGAAAGTTGCCGGGGCACAGGGTACTGGAGGGGGGACCAATCGGACCCCGGAAAATTACCCGGATCAGCGAAGACCATTGCCCCGCTGACGGGGAGATTACTTCCCTCTTCATCGCGATCTGTGTGCCTTCGGACACCGTGCAATTGAGAGCATTTGGCAGTCACTGCTTTACCCCCCCCTTGGAGGTGAAGGATGAAGGCCTTTGATGAAATCATGGTCACATGACCCTTGACGGGGAAGAAAGCAGTGACCACCAGAGAGAGCGCACAGGGGGGGAGAATGACAGGACCCGGGAAAGGGGGGAGGGGGGGGAGGATAAGGGAGGGGGGCCAGTTGTGTGGACATGAGGGGGGGAGCGTTGTGTATAAGGGGCAGTGTGATACAGGCAGGGGGGCAGTGCAGTGTGTATACAGGAGGGGGGACGGGAGCAGAGCAGCTGTTGTACAGGGTGCAGTGGATACAGGAGGGGGGGCGGTTATCATTTGTGCCCCCTATTTTGATATGTTCCAAACTTTGTTGGATATTAATGAATTGGTTAGATCTTTAAACGTGAAGAAACACTTTTTCTTCGAGTTGGGGAATCAATGGCAACCAAAGTGGTTTATGAGCCTTAGGAAAATGAATATTGCGACTTGAATTTTCAGGATCAGTCTGCATTATTGCACCTCTCTGAATTACAGGGTGGAATAGGGGGTAATGTATACGGTTAATAAACCTCTGTGAATTACATGCCAATTGGACCAGAGATTTAGGGCAACAACCATACACCTAAACTGTTGAAAGCCAGTAAAGAGTTACAGGCACATACAGACATTATTATAAAAAATTGCTGATTAAGGGGGAAGGTTGTTGTTTTGGATAAAGGAATTTATCATAAGATGGATTTGGAACTATTGAATGACAGAGACACTTACAGGATATTGGAGCAGATATCCTATATTATAATTTATTTTTCGGAATAAATTGAAAGATCTGATGACTGAGGCGGGGAGTCTAGGTATTGTTCCAGAAGACCAATCTAAATATTTACTTCCAGAACAACTTGTCATTCCAATTTTACATGTTTTGCCCAAAGTACATAAAGGATATTTTCTGAATAAGTTACATCCAATCATCACGGGCATTCATTCTTTGAATGAGAATATTTGTGAGTGGCTGGTTGTTCTACTTCAACCTTTAGTCAAGTATGTTCCAGGATATTTGAAAGATACAAAAGAAGTGTTAAACATTTTTTATTATTATTTTTTTTGTGGCATTGTGGCAGGATTTTACTTGGTTGTCACATGATGTGTGCTCCCTTTATTCCAGTAATTCCCAATGACTTGGCAATAATAGTTTTAGCTCATCATTTGTATAAGAAAAAAATATATTCAGAAGAATTGTGTGAATTCATTATGGATGTTTACTTGAACACAATTCTTAAGAATTGTGTGAATTCATTATGGATGTTTACTTGAACACAATTCTTGCACTTTTAATGGAGTTTTCTCCAAACACATGGAACACCAATGGGGACTCGCTTTTCTCCCACCATGGCTGTTATTCATGTCATGGTGGGAGGAAACTTGAGCGAAGTTGCCCCCCCACCTTGTTCAAATCAAATAAAATTGGTGTCAAATGTTTGGGCTACGTTTGTGCTGGTTTGTGCAGCAGAAATTTTCGTTTGTGCCGCTATCGTTTTTAAGATTTTAATGAACGTTTCCAGAGGTCTTTAGAGATCAACCAGCCCCCCCACCCACATTGCCCAAATCAAACAAAACTGGTGCCGAACAATTCTGCTATGTTTGTGCTGCTCAAACAACTTGCGTTATGGGGGCTATGTTGTAATATATGAACAAAAAAAAGGGGTTTAAAGGTCAAAAGTCGCAAACGCCCTCCAATAAACGAATCAAAACAAAAACGTGTAAACTTAGTGCTACGTTGTAGAATGGTTTGGCAGCAAAAAAATTTTCATTTTGTGCCGCTATCACTTTTAATATATTCATACTTTTTTTGCAGAGATCATCAGAGTTAATTTCTTCTAAAGTACAATGTGTTTGCTAGCTCCCCCTGGTGATCAAGCCAGGGAAGTGTGACTAGGTTTGTTTTTTACCAGTTCTTCCTAAACACCTTAAACACCTGAACATACCTTAAAAATGATAGCGGCACAAAAGAAAATTTTTGCTGCACAAACCAGCACAAACGTAGCACAGACGTTTAACACCAGTTTTGTTTGATTCGGTTAATGTGGGGAGGGGGCTGGTTGAACTTTTGAACTTTAATTTTTTAATACCTGAGGCAACCAATACAGTTGAAAGTAGGAGGGCAAATTCAGACTTCATTGTAGCTTCTCTACAGGGTCTCTCAGTAGAAGAAGAATGAGGTGTCCAGCAGGAGGACCTCCAAAGATATTGCAGTTCTGTCTGCACCTTCTCACTTTTCCTGCAGTTCCAAAAAGCCAATGAAGTGTTGCTTTAAAATAGTGCTGAGAGCAGCATCTCTTAAGTTTCGGACTGCAGGAAGTTTTGGGGGATTTGGTGAACTCTGTCCTGGGGCAATGGTCTGAGTGCCCACAGAAATGGCTCCGAGTGCCACCTCTGGCACCCGTGCCATAGCTTTGCCACCACTGGTATAGATAGTTCAACGCAATCTTCCAATATTGTTTCAAGATAATATCCTTTCTAAAATCTTAAATAAAGGATGTAGATGTGTAGCCAAAAAAGGCTCCTCTTTGGGCAACGTATTATCTTCTAGTGTGTATATGAGTGAGAATGTCACTGGAGATACATGGTGGGACCATAAGGGTTACTTTATCTGTGAAACGAAGAGATGCGTTGGCCCACATTTACTAAAGCCCCTGCACCAGTTTTCTGTCGGACTTTGCATGTTCTTTTCAGTGCAAACTGCTTGCACATGTATTTAAGAAGTGTCCTAGTGTACATTTCTGGTTCATGTGACATTTTGTGTTGCACACTCCTGCACTATACCCAATGTGACACAAAATTCTGCACTGAAATGATTGTTACGATGCTCAGTCAGACGGTGCGCCACATTTATCATGTGAAGTTACATTCTCTATGTTAAAGGTGCACCAAAGAAAGCTAGTGCACTCTGTTGGAGCTGTACAGAGGGCACCAGTTAATTAAGATTGGGTGCCACAAATCATGAATCTGGCGCCCCCTGCACACTACACAGGCAAACTGCACGTAGTACAGTTTGCATTGTTCTTAGTAAATGTGCCCTATTGTGTGAAAATTGGCATCTAGGAGGAGCAAGATGTTCAATTTTGGTACTGATTCTGTAGTGTATAATATCAGGAACTACATCAATTGTGAAAGTACAAATGTTGTCCATGTTATGGAGTGCAGTGAATGCAACTTAAAGTACGTTGGTTGTACATCTAGATGTGTGAAAGCACGCATTGCAAAACATTAGTAATTGCTCTAATGAATCTAAGAAGGTAATATCAGTAGCTGCCAGGCACTTTCTTAATCACCATCAGGGCTGGTTTTCGACAAATTGTGGCCCTGGGCAAAATTGCAAGCGAGTTCCCTAAATTCTAACATTTAGAAAATTCTGTAGATCAAGCCAGTCAAACAATATACTATTATGATCAAAAATACAATCACCACATGTTTATCCCTTACCTTTTTTTTACAGAGGAAATGAACAAAGTATCATCACTATACTCTGATTGGCAAAAGAAATAGGCAACTTGATAAATCTGCCCCCAAGAGTACAAATGTGCTTAGTTGCCCATGGCAACCAATTACAGCTCCCCTTTAAAATATTAATAAGAACTGCAAAAATGAAAGCTGAGCTGTAAGTGGTTGCCATGGACAACTAAGCACATTTTTACTCTTAGGCAGTTTGATAAATCTGCCCCATAATATTTACTTTCTTAGGTCTGTATCAGCACAATATCGGTAATTGTTAAAGATGTCACAAGCAAGAGTGCTACATATCTTTTGTTTATATATAATACAAAAAATTGTCTTCTAGATGTCTTCTAGGGTATTCTTACTGGTACTGCTTAATCAGAGTTTGCAACACATTTTATACAGTGACTCAACAGATCTATGTTGCACGCTGTATGTTAAAAGTCCACCTAAAAAATTCTGGTGCACACTTCCCAAGCTGTGCAGGGGGCGCCAGAATTCAATAATGCGCTGCACCCCACAAATTTGAAAGGAAAGCTGCCATTAGAACAGGTTGCCTCACTGTTGAGAAATCTGGGCCATTCTGTGATTCACAGACCAACTATTCTATAGTCGTATGGTGCTGGAGACTGACCTGGTTTAGCCCTGCATGATCATTCTTTTGGTCATTGCATACTCCAAATTTTATTTTTGTTATTTCCATCAATATTATTGTACAAAGGCATGTTTTTTTGTTGGACAAATTGTGGTTGTGATGGCATCATTTTTGTGGTACATAAACATCAATTAAAGGGGTTTCCTGGAAATATTTTGTAATAGAAGTGGAGGGTATGAAAGCAACAAGCAGGTTACACTCACCTCTCTGTGACACAATGCACAATACAGAGGCGCAGTGGCAGGCCCGGCGCCAGCACCCGGCTATCCCGGGCAAGTGCCGGGGTACTGGAGGGGCCCACTTGGACCCCGGATCTCCCCGGATCAGCAAGACATCTGCCCTGCTGCCCGGGAGATTCCTTCCCTCTCTCATCGCGATCTGTGTCCTCCGGACACAGATCGCAATTAGAGCATTTGCAGTCACTGCTTTCCCCGGAGGCTGAAGGCTGAAGGACCTTTGATGACATCATGGTCACATGACCTGCCGGGGCAGTGTGTATACAGGAGGAGGGGGGCAGTGTGTATACAGGAGGAGGGGAGGCAGTGTGTATACAGGAGGGGGGGCAGTGTGACTACTGGAGGGCGGCCCATAAAGGGGCCCACTAGGGCTCTGTCGCCCAGGGGCCCACTAAAACCTGGAGCCGGCCCTGCCTCTCCGTGTATGGAGTTCATTTACACTACGTGGGAGGCAGAGTATGAATTGTTCAGTGCTGGGACACTATAAATACACCTCGTGTATCAATGATTTCCATATTCATAGGAATAAAAAGTTAATCCCTTTCAGCAGGTAAACATGTCAGGACACCACTGAAAGTAAAAGTTTTCATGATACATGCTGAGTCACTGCCCTCTATACAAAGTACACGCCTGAGACTGTTTACAGGTGGATGATACTACAGGGAGGGAATTGTGACGTCCGCAGTGATTCAGATCTGCCTTATATTAGTGAGGTAGCTAGTCACATGAGAGGCAGGAAGTTTCCAGATATGGAAAGTCCATGTAGAAACATATTGGGCTATGATGAAACTGCCTTCATAATTTTTTTTAATATAATCATATTTCAAACATTCCTTCTCATTAAATGATGTTAATGCTGTGTACCTCAAAGGAGCTGTCACCTCTTCTGACATGTATTCCCCATACACTTCCAGAGCACCTTTTTTGGAACTCTGAAAAATCCAGTTCATTCCTCTTATGCAAGGAGCATGTACCTACAAAGTCTAACATTTCAAAACTCTCCCTTTAAAATATTTAATTCCATAAATTATTTTATTTAAGAGTCCTTTTTAGTATTTGTTCTAATCTCCAGCATTATGGAGACGGATTGTAGCAAAGGTATTTTGTAGCTATTTTTATCTTAACTTAAAGGAAACCTACCACTATGGATCTACCTATTAACAAATGTATGGATAGCCCTTTTAGGGCTAATCCTTCAGTCTTTTAGAAAGTTTAATGGCCTTGATATGCAAATTTTCTAAAAAAGGCTATCCTTACATTGGTTAAATGCACCTAGGAGGGGGGGCAGTGTGTATACAGGAGGGGGGGGCAGTGTGTACACGGGGATGGGGGGGCAGTGTGACTACTGGAGGGCGGCCCATAAAGGGGCCCACTAGGGCTCTGTCGCCCAGGGGCCCACTAAAACCTGGAGCCGGCCCTGCGCAGTGGTGACATAATGGTGACAGCTGCACCCGCGGCCACCACACCTGCTGTTGGTGGCCTGGATTAGGCTGTAGTGGGTGCGCACGCTGTGGATGTTATGTCACTATTAAGCATCTGTGAACAGAGGATGGCAATGGAGGGTGGCGCTGTGCTGCACCAGAGAGAGGAAAGTATAACCAGTTTGTTATTTTCATACCTCCCTGAGGCCCATAATAAATTAATCATTTTCCTCTCCTCTGGTGGCAGCCAGCGCCACCCTCCTGCCATCCTCCTGTTTCACAGATGTAATAGTGACATACATCCACACGTGCGCACCCACTAGCAAGCCTGAACCAGCCACCAACAGGCAGGTGTGGTGGCCCCCCGCGTTGGCAGCTGTCACATTTGTCACCACTGCGCAGGGCCGCCCAGTTTAGTGGGCCCCTGCGACAGAGCCCCTAGTGGGCCCCTTTAATGGGCCCGCCCTCCAGGAGTCACAACAACTGCCCCCCATCCCCTGTACACACTGGCCCCACCCTCCTGTTACACCCTGCCCCCCCTCCTGTATACACTGCCCCCCCCTCCTGTATACACACTGCTCCCCCTCCTGTATACACACTGCCCCCCCCTCCCATATACACACTGCTCCCCCTCCTGTATACACACCCCCCCTCCTGTATACACACTTTTTCACTCCTGTATCACACTGCTCCCGCCCTCCTGTATACACACGCCCCCCTCCTTATACACACTGCACCCTGTAACACACTGCTCCCCCTCAGGTTATACACACTGCCCCCCTCCTATATACACACTGCCACACCTGCCCCCCCTCCCCTTCCCTGGTCCCTGTCATGTCCTCCCCCCGACCTGATGCGATCTCTCTCGGTGTGGTCACTGCTTTCCCCGGCAGGTCATGTGACATGAATGTCATCAAAGGTCCTTCAGCCTTTCAGCCTCCGGTGAAAAGCCGTTACTGCAAATGCTCTCATTGCGATCTTGTCGAAGGACACAGATCGCGATGAGAGAGGTATGAATCTCCCGGCAGCGGGGCATATGGTCTTGCTGATCCGGGGATATCCGGGGTCCGAGTTGGGCCCCTCCAGTACCCCGGGGCCCCGGCACTTGGGGGCCCGGGTTAGCCGGGTGCTGGCGCCGGGCCCTCATTTTTTGCGCCTCTGTAGTTGTGCATACAGAGAGGTGATTGTAACCTGCTTGTTGCTTTCATACCCTCCACTTCTATTACAAAATATTTCAGGAAAACCCCCTTTAATTGATGGTGTATGTACCACAAAAATGATGTTCCATCAAAACCACATTTGTCCAAAAACAACATGCTTGGTTACAAATATTGATGGAAATTCCAAAATAAAAATTTGAGTAGGCACGACCAAAAGATGATCATGCAGGGCTAAACCAGGTCATCTCCAGCACCATAACGACTATAAATAGTTGGTTCCTGTGAATCACGGAATGGCCCCAGATTTCTCAACAGTGAGTGCAACCTGTTCTAATGGCAAGCTTCCTTTCCAATTTGTGGGTGCAGCGCATTAATTGATTCTGGCGCCCCTGCACATCTTGGGAAGTGTGGCACTCAGAAATTTTTTAGTGATTTTACATAGCGTGGCACATAGATCTGTTGAGTCACTGTTAAAATGTGTTGCAAACTCTGATTAAGCATACCAGTAAAGAATAACCCTAGAGACATCTAGAAGACATTTTTTGTATTATATATAAACAAAAGATTATGTGCACTCTTGCTTTGTTGACATCTTTACAATTACCCGATTTTATTTTGGAGTTCATTTGGGATCTTAATATATCTGTGTTGCTAGCTATCGTATCTCCGCGGCACTCCAGTCCTTTAAAAAGGTTGTTTTTTATTATTTAGGCTGGACAAAGAAGAAAAGGAAAAACTATAATCAGACATCACCTGAGCGGTATTAGAGGTTTTTTTTTTTTTTTAAACCTTGGGGGTGGTATAAGAATTTGGCTCCCCATCTATTTGTTGAGGCTTCCAGGGCAAGCTGGAAATAATAAGGGTCCTGAGGCCACTGATTAGGGGAAGGGCCTGCTGACACTTTCAGCCCACACTGCTGGATTTGGGCGGCAGAGCAGGCTCAGTATACTGTTTTAAAGGGGTTTTCCATTAATTTTAATTTACCCCAAATTGTGGCTGATACAGACCTAAGACAGTAAATATTATGGGCAAGATTTAGCAAACTGCCTAAGAGTAAATGTGCGTAGTTGTCCATGGGCAAACCACTTACAAGCTCAGCTTTCATTTTTGCCAGTTCTTATTAATATTTTAAAGGGGAGCTGTAATTGGTTGCCAGGGGCACTAAGCACATTTGGTACTCTTGGGGCAGATTTATCAAGTTTCCTATTCTTTTGCCATCATAGTATAGTGATGATACTTTTGCTCATTTCCCCTCTGTAAACAAAAAAGGTAGGGATAAACATGTGTTGAGTGTATTTTTTGATCATAATAGTTTATTGTTTGACCTGGCTTTGAAATCTACAGAATTTTTTCTACAGAATTTTCTAAATGTTAGAATTTAGGAACTCGCTTGCAATTTTGCCCAGGGCCACCACAATTTGGTCGAAACCAGCCCTGATGTGATTAAAGAAAGTGCCTGGCACCTACTGATATTCCTTCTATGATTCATTAGACACTTACTAATATGTTTTGCAATGCGTGCTTTTCACACATCTAGATGTAGCAACCAACGTACTTTAAGTTGCATTCACTGCACGCCATACAATGGACACCATTGTACTTTCACATTGATGTAGTTCCTGATATTATACACTCCGACTCATTACCAAAATTTGAACATCGTTGCTCCTTTGCTCCTCTCCTCCTAGATGCCAATTTTCCACAATAGGGCACCATTTACTAAGACCAATTGCAACTGTACTACGTGGCAGTTTGCTGTGTAGTGTGCAGGGGGGCTCCAGATTCATGATTGTGGCACCCAATCTTAATTTCGGGTGCCTCTGTCAGCTCCACCAAGTGCACAGCTTTCTTTGGTGGCACCTTTACATAGAGAATGTACTTCACTATAAATGTGGCGCACCGTCCTGACTGACAAATCGACATCATGTCAGTGCAGAATTTTGTGTCACATTGGGTATAGTGCAGGAGTGGCAACACAAAATTTCACCTGACCAGAATGTCACTAGGACACTTCTTAATACATGGCAAGCAGTTGCACACTGAAAAGAACCGGCAAAGTCCCACAGAAAACTGGTGCAGGGCTTTGTAAATGTGGGCCAACGCTGCTCTTCGTTTCACGATAAAGTACCCCTTATGGTCCACATGTATCTCCCAGTGACATTCTTCCACTCATATAACACTGAAGATATACGTTGCCCAAAGAGAGCCTTTTTTGCTACCATCTACATCCTTTATTAAGATTTTAGAAGGATTTATCTTGAAACAATATTGGCAGATTTCGTTGAAACTATCATACCAGTGGTGGCAAGCTATGCAAAACGGGTGCCAGAGTTGGCACTCACGGAGCCATTTCTGTGGGCCTCATACCATGCCCAGGACAGTTCACCCAAATCCCCAAACTTCCTGCAGTCGAAGAATGCTGCTCTCAGCACTATTTTAACGCAACACTTCATTGCTTTTTTGGATCTGCAGGAAAAGTGCGAAGGTGCAGACAGAACTGCAATATCTGGAGGTCCCCTGCTGGCAAAACCTCATCTCTTCTACTGAGAGACCCTGTAAGAAGCTACAATGAAGTTCGGAATTTGGGCCCTCCACTTTCAACTGGTATTGGTTGCTCAGGTATTAAAAAATTAAAGTTCCAAAAGTTCACCAGCCCCCCTCCCACACTAGACGAACTCCAACAAAACTGGTGTTACACGTCTGTGCTTAGATTTGTGCTGGTTTGTGCCAAAATTTTCTTTTGTGCCGCTAATTCATTTTACAGGTATTGTTCAGGTGTTTAAGGTGTTTAGGAAAGATACACTGTAAAAAACAAACCTAGTCACACTTCCCTGCTGATCAGCGCGAGTGGGAGCTAGCAACCCATTGTCCTTTAGAAGAGAATGTAACTTGATGATCTTCTGCAAAAAAAGTATGAATACTTAAAAATGTAGCGTCACCAAATGAAAATTTTTGCTGCACAAACGTACAACATAGAGCACTAATGTATTACATCACTAGTTGTTGTTTGATTCGGTTAATGTGGGAGGTGCTGTTTTGAACTTTGACCTTTAATTTTTTGTTCATATATTCAAAACATAAACCGCACCAACAAAAATTTGAGGCAGCACAACAAGACATCTAGCAGAATTGTTCGGCGACCAGTTTTTGTTGATTTGGCAATGTGGAGTGGGGGGGGGTGCCGTTGCTCTCTGATGACTCTGGAAAACGTTCATTAAAATCTTAAAAACGATAGCGGCACACAACGAAATTTTGCTGCACAAACCAGCACAAACGTAGCCGCCAACATTTTGACCACCCCAATTTTATTTGATTTTGAACAAGTGGGGGGGGGGGGCAAACTCCTCGCTCATTTCCTCCCCACCATGACATGATAACAGCCATGGTGGGGAGAAAAGCGAGTCCCCATGTGTGTTTCCACTGTGTTTTTTTGGAGAAAACTCATTCAAAATTGAAGAATTGTGTTCAAGTACACATCCATAATGATTCACACAAGTCTCTCTGAGATATAATTTTTTTCTTATACAAATGATGAGGCTACGAACTATTATTGCCAATCATTGGAACTTAACTGCGAATAAAGAGCACACATCATGTGACAACCAAGTAACATCCTGCCACAATCCACAAAAAAAATATAATAATACAATGTTTATAACACTTCTTTTGGTATTTTCAAATATATCCGGGCACACTCACTGACTACGAGTTTGTACATAGAACAACCCGCTCCAAATATTCTCAATTCAAAGAATGAATGCCCGTGATGATTGGATTAATTATTCAGAAAATATCCTTTAATGTACTTTGGGCAAAACAATGTAAATTGGAGACAAGTTTTTTCGGAACAGTAAATATTTAGATTGTCTTCTGGAACAATACCTAGACTCCCCGCCTCAGTCATCAGATCTTCCAATTTATTCCGAAAATAAATTATACTCATAGGATAATCTTGCTCCACTATCCTGAATGTGTCCTCTGTTTCATTCAATTTCCAAATCCATCTTAATGATAAATTCCTTTATCAAACACAACTCTTCCCCCTTAATCAGCCATTTTTTAGCATAATGTCTGTATGTGCCTGTAACTCTTACTGGCTTTCAAACAGTTTAGTGTATGGTTGTTGCCCTAAATCTCTGTCCAATTGGCATGTAATTCACAGGGTTTTAACCGATTACATACCCCCATTCCCCCTGTAATAATCAGAGGGAGTGCAATAATGCAGACTGATCCTAAAATTTCAAGTCGCATATTCATTTTCCTAAGGCTCAAAACCACTTTGGTTGCCATTGAGTCCCACTCGAAGAAAAATGTGTTCTTCTCACGTTTAAAAGATCTAACCAAATTCATTAATATCCAACAAGTTTGGAACATATCAAAAAGGGGGCACAAATTACCTGTACAAACAAAACTACTTGTTCCCAGACAGAATATATGAGAGAGATTAAGGACATTGTGCATTGGGTGTGGACAGATGAGAGCTTTGGACATTTGTGGCTTAGCTCCCGTGTTTCCCCTGACACAATTCCGTACGCACGGCAGCCAATCCCCCGTGTCTCGACATCCTCATCCTTGGCACCCATTGCACTGATCGCGGGTACACACAGCTCCGCTGCCTGCCGGTGCCCCGTCTCCCCTGCCTTCACTCACCTTATTTTTCCGTGCTCCTGTCTCTTGCTCCGGGTGCAGGCTGCACGCCCTCCTGCCAACCTGGCCGGGCGGTCCTCGCTCCTAGGCACGCGCTGCGTCACTCCCTGAACCTAAGGGCCAGCTGTCCTTCCATTGGCGCTGGTCACTTCCCAGTTTTCCTATACCCCCGGCGGCTTCCTTCACTCCTGGCCGGAATCTTCAAGTCTTCCCACTGGAAGTGAAAGCCTCCTGTTGTGTCTCCCAAGGTCCTGTTCCTGTGTGTTCCCAGGTCCTGCTTTCCTGAGCGTTTCCAGACGCCTCCATGTCCCTGTGCGTTTCCAGACTGCATCCTGTGGTGCATATCCTGTTTCCTGTGGTCCGTGTCCCTGTGTGTCGCAGGAAGGTCCTTTGCTCCGTCGCTGTGGCTCCGTCTCCTTTTGGTCCGTTCATTGCTTCCAGGTTTTCACCGCAGCAGTGTCTTCATCCCCGATCACGCATATCCCAGTGCTCCTCTGCGGTTCCTGGCCAAGCGTGACCTGTTCCTGCCACCACTGCCTTGGCCGCCACTGCGGTTCCTACCAACCCGTGCGACGGTCATGCGTCTAGACTCGCCTAGAGACTGTTCAGGCCCGCTTGTCCTCGCAAGTGACGAAACCTCATGGCCGCCAAGTTTGGTTTCGTTTATGCATGACTTTAAAGGACTCACATGCAGTTGCCCTCGCTACAGCGACCATACCCCGCAATGCTGCCCGTCCAAGCAGTTCTTGCAACGCCCAACGGCTCTCCAGACGCTCCAACCCGGCTCTCACAGAATCGCGCTCCATGATTTCTCCGGCTTTTCAGGTCTGCTACATGTCCCTAGTGTGCCAAGTGGCCGCCCCGCCTCTGCAGCTGCCATGCTGGCTCTGGTCCTTCAAGAGCCATTTCAACCTTCGCAGCTTCCCAAAGCTGTCCCTGCTTTCCAAGAGACTATTCCTGCCTCCAACTCTTCCCCAGTGCTGTTCGCGGCTTTCCCGGAGCCACCCCGCCTCCGCACTTCCCAGTGCTGCTCCGTTCCTTCCAAGAGCCATTTTCATAGCCTCGGCCTTACTGCTTGTGAGGACTCTTTGCAAGTTTTCCATCCGTTGGCCAAAATACTCTCCAGACTTCTCCAGGGTACCGTCTCTTGTTTCCCTGTCCAGGCCCAAGCACCTCATCGTGATTTTGTCCTGTTTCTGTCTTCTTCTCTTCCTCGGCTCAGTGTTCCCCGTCACCAGATGAATTGGAGGAGCTCAGAGAGGCTGAAGAAGAAGAGACGCCCTAAAGGGGGGGGGTTACTGTGCTGGATCGCGGGTACAACCATGCTCCGCTGACCTGCCTCCTGGCCGCGCGGTCCCTCTCCTAGCGGGCGCGCACTCACTTCCCTAGAACTTCAAGGCGCCACAGCGTCACTTCCGGTTCCTATATAACCCGGCGGCTTCCTTCACTCCTGGCCGGATCTTCAAGTCTTCCCACTGAGTGAAAGCCCTCCTGTGTGGGTGTCCGCAGAGTGTCTATTCCTGTGTGTTCCCAAGGTCCTGTTTCTAGGTTTCAGACGCTCCGTGTCCCTGTGCTTTCCATTGCAATCCTTGGTCCATATCGCATGTGGTCCGAGTCCTGTGGTCCAGTCCTTTCGTCTCGTGGTCCGTTCCCGTACGACTGTGCTCCTGCTGTGTCGTTTTTCCAGGGTTTCCACCCAGTGGGACCTCCTGCCTTCCTGTTGCATTCGCCGTTGCTTCCAGGGTTCCCAGCCCAGGCAAAGTTGTCTTTATCCCGTTACCATCATTCCAGTGCTCCTCTGCGTTCCTGCTGTCACTCTCAATTGTGACTGTTTCCTCAACACCCCATTGCCTTGGCCGCCATCCGCGGTTTCCATACCACCCCCGCGTGGTCCAGTGGGTCCAGACTCGTGCCCTCAGAGACTTTTTCTTCCGCTTGTCCTCCCAGCTCTGTATCTGTCCGCGACCACTAGACAAATTTTTGCTTGGCCACCCGGTTGTTGCAACCCAAACAGCCCACCAGCCGCAACCGAAAGCTCAACGTGGAGGGCACAAGCGCTGCGCTACCATCTGCCTCATAACCGCCGAGCTCTGCACACGTACTAAATAACCGGTGCCGTTGCGTTCCCTGCATCACTACCCGGAATTAGGGAGTCAGGAGTGGTGCGTGGTGCGCAACCCTCCCCCCCAGGCTGGTTCGCACACTCTAGCTGGCCAGCGCCATCTTTGATCAGCAGCCGCCTGTCCTCCTTCAGCAGCCACCACGTGGAGTTACATCTCCACGCAGCTGGATCCTCAGTGGGGTAGATAATTCGACAGGGGAATGCGGACTACTGCAATGCAGAGCCATAGTGGATTCTTATTGACGCCCCTACACATTTGCTCACCTGATATACTGACCCCCATCAGAAGTTTTTCCACTCGCCTATGTGTAGAACCTGGCACAGGCGCAATTCTGGTTGGCAGATAGCGGCTCCCCCCTCTTTTGCTAACCAGTTTGTTATTTTCATACCTCCCTGAGGCCCATAATAAATTAATTAATCCCATTCCACTTTAACTCTTTTTTTGGATGGAAATATCAATGGAAATCTTTATTAAACCAAATTTTCTTTTTTGGAGGGGTTACTATGCAGTGCAGTGAAACTGGTCTGGGAATGAGACCTGTCAGCATGTATCATGGTATGCTGCAAACCAAGCTGAGAGAGATCCCATGCCCTAGACTGGCATGAGTGTACCTTGCTCTGCAGCGTCTGCTCACTGTATCGCAGCGCTTTATTCTGACCTTGGTGACCTGCTGGCTTCTCCTGCAGGTCACTGGTGCACAACCCCGGCGCACATCGCTCTTTGCATCTGATGATGTCATCACGTGGCCGCACACCCCTTCCTGTCCAGCAGCAGCCAAAAGATAGAAGATGTGGGAGCCAGAGGTGAGTATAGGATTTTTACATTTATTTTAAAACAGTAGTAAAAAAAATTGTGTAGCGGCTGGGGGCCCAATAAATGAAATAATTAATTATGGGGGCATTATAGAAAATAATTAATGGTGGGGGGCAGCATAGGAAATAATGGTGGAGGGGCAGAATAGGAAATAATTAATTATGAGTGGCAGCATATGAATAAATTGTGGGGGGTAGTATATGAAATAATTAATGATGGAGGGGCAGCATAGGAAACAATTTATGGTGGAGGGGCAGCATAGGAAATAATTAATTTTGGTGGGGGGCAGCATAGGAAATAATTAATTATGAGGGGCAGTCTAGTAATTAATGGGGGGAGGCAGCAAATTCAATAATTAATTGACACAATTAAATATTTCATTGAGTCAATATATAAAACAGTTCACAAGGGGATGCAGTATATTAAATAATTAATTGAGGGGGGGGGGCAGTGTATTATGGATGCGGTCTCATGTATAGCTGTTTTTTAAAGGAAATTCTTATTTTTTATTTTTAAACTTTAGTCCGGCCCTCCAACGGTCTGAGAGGGACAGCGAGTGGCCCCCTATGTAAAATGTTTGGGGACCCCTGAGTTAGACCCTCAAGAGAAGCAATGAGGGAGTACCTGAATTCCATAGGACTCCCGGAACTAGACTCTAATCAAAATAAGAAGTTAAAATAGCCATTGAAAAGTTAAAAAAAGGAAAATCCTCGAGCCCGATGGGTTTCAAATGAATATTATACTGGGTTGAAAGATACCTTGTCCCCTCACCTGACTATCCTATTTAATGCACTTAGGTCGGGGAAAAAATACCCGAGGAAATGTTGGAGGCAAAATTAGCTTCTATCCACAAGGACGGTTAAGATCCATCGCTGTCTGGGAATTACAGACCAATATCTCTCTTGAATAGTGATCTCAAAATCTTTTCTTCCATCCTAGCCTCCAGACTGGCGTCAGTTATAAACATTTTAATAAATTCAGTGGCATCAAACAAACTAGAGATTCTACTTGTAGAATAATTAATTTAGTACAATTGGCAGGAATCCAGGGGTCCCCATGTGCAGTCCTGTCAATAGATACTTTCTATTGACAGGGTGCATTGGGGATTCCTGGAGGCTGTCTTAACCCAGTTTGATTTCTCCCCTACTTTTTGGGGATTGATTAGGTCTCTCTACTCAAATCCCTTAGCATATGTCTCTGGGATGGGGCATATCTCAAAAAAGTTTTTGATAACGAACAGGATTAGACAGGGCTGCCCCCTATCACCTTTGATTTCTAACTTAATAATGGAGCCCTTAGCCCAGGCTATAAGACAAAACCCAGAAATTCAGGGGATTTATAAGTGAAGAGTGAGAGCATAGAATAGGTTTAGAATAGGTTTATATGCCGGTGATATAATCATTACTTGCTTAGACCCATTATCATCCATGGAAGCCGTATGGCAAACTATTGAAAAGTACTCCTGCTTATCATACTACAAAATAAATGAAACAAAAAATCTTCTTAGTAAATGAAACAAGTGAACTTGGTATACTTGGGAATTATGCTAGGCCCTACGATGGAATCAATTATTAATATGAATAGTACTAATTTGATAGGTACATTAACAATTTTGGTTAAAAAAATTACCTAGTTCACTTTCACGGCTGGAAAGAATAAGTGCCATCAAAAGTAATTTACTTCTGAAAATACTCTATTATTTTCATTGCATTCCCTTATTATTCACTAAATGTCTGCTTAAGAAAATCCAAAATATTCTCTTCGTCTGGAGCGTTCGCCCGACCAGGCCTGCATCGTTGGGTGAGTTTGGCTGGCCCCGCTATGTGAGTGCAGACGCGGCGCGCTGAGACAGATGGGGAGGAGCGCCCACCTTCCCGTCGGCGTGCCGCCATCTCTGGCCCTCTTTCCGTGGGGGCTCCGGCCCCCCTTTTTTTTTTTTTTTAGAAATCGACGTCGGTGAGTCCTCGGGTCTCTCCTGATACCTTGACACACATGCTGAGTGTCCCTTGACGGTTACCCATCGATAGTGACCGGGAAGCTGCTTTTCATCGCGTAAGAGGCTTCAGGGTATGTACCGTGCTCAGAGGCTTATTTACGACTGCACCTTTGCAACTGCTAACAACACCCCCCTTGCCATGATGTTTTTATAGGCCAATTCTGAGTAGGAAAAGGGCTCTTTGACTACTAGTTCTATGATTTGGGCAACCACCTCCGCCCCATCATCCATAAACTATTCACTTGGGGCACAGACAAAGTTGTGAATAACTTGCTTTGTGTCCGCAACGTCTCCACGGTCCTCATAGATAGAATACAACTACCACTCCACATCCGGATTATCTTGTGTAATCGCCATCCCTTGCGTGGGAGGGTTGCACCATCTTGCATGTACCTTAAATAGGTATCATTATAGTTAGATACAAAAAAGTAATTTGCGATTGGCCGTCCTGCGCTTTCCATGCCAACTAGGGAAAAGGACTGGTCCGCGTACGATCCCTGCTCCCCATTTGTTCATATAGCCACGTTTCCTCCTCCCCCCTTTTTTTTAAAACGAAACGGGGGGAGTAGCAGGACTCTGAATATGACTCTATCGAAATCCCTCCGTTACATTAACTTATCGATAATTAGGAATCCAAGAAAATGAACGTAGTTTATGTTCCGTCTTTTTGTTTGGTAAAAATCGAACTCCCTCCTAGTGGTCCTAAAAAAACAGATTTTAATTTCGCATAAAGCCAGAAATTCTGATGAGGGGATTGAAACTTCCTCTATGTTAATTTATTAGCCTATATCATGTCGGTCCTGGTGCGCTCCCCTTCTGTCCAATGCTCATGCTAATGAGAGACCCCTGTCTTTTCCAAATGTTTAAGTTTAGATTAGTTACGCATGTGTTCAGACAGGTCAATCTTTTTTTATATAACAGATTTCCTAGCCCACACACTATCTCAACCCTGGGGGTAACCTCAGGATTTTGAGTTGGTCCTTTTTTTAGACCTAGGTTTAGTGAGTATAAGCAGCGTCTTTGAAATTCTCCTCTTCCCGCATAATCCTCCTCTATCTGCATCCAGTTTTCTGGAGGTCTTCCGACCAGCATGTTTTAACTGCCTTCCGAATATACCCGCCTGGTGGTATATTGATATGTTGTGTCGAGGCCTGCCCCACCCCCCCCCCATCCAGTGTTAATTAACTATAATTTTGCGTCTAAGAGCCTCTTGAAGGATTCTATTCTTCCACCATGAATTGAATCAAATTTGATTCAATTCATGGTGGAACGATAAATCCTTCAAGAGGCTCTAGACGAAACATTATAGTTAATTAACACTGGTGGGGGGGGGTGGGGCAGGCCTCCCAACATATCAATATACCACCAGCGGTATATTCGAAGGCATGTATAAAAATGCTGGTCGATAGCCTCCAGAAAACTGGATGCAGATAGAGAGGATTATGCGGAAGTAGAGAATTCAAGACCTGCTTATACTCACTAAACCTAGGTCTAAAAAGGACCAACCAAAATCAACTCTTGAGTACCCACCAGGGTTGAGTATTAGTGTCGTGGGCTAGGAATCTGTATATAAAAAAAATTGAACCTGCTGACCATGCGTACCTAATCTAAACTTAAACATTTGGAAAAGACAGGGGTCTCTTCATTAGCTGAGCATTGGACAGAGGACGAGGCGACATGATATAGGCTAATAAACTTAAATAGAGGAAGTTTCATATCCCCTCATCAAATTTCTGGCTTATGTCGAAATTAAAATCTTTTTTCTATAAGGACCCCTAGGAGGGAGTTCGATTTTTACAAACAAGACGGAAGTTAAACACCGTTCCATTTTCTTTAGATTCTATATATCGTAAGTTATGTAACGGAGGGATTTCGTAGAGCATCATTCAGAGTCCTGCACTCCCCCCTGTTAAAGAGGTGAAACTGGCTATATGAACAAATGGGGAGCAGGGTCTACGGCAGTCCTTTTCCCTAGTTGCATGTTAAATGCGGACAGGACGGCGCAATCGAAAATCTTTTTTGTATCTAACTTAATGATCCTTTTAAGGTTACATGCAAGATGGTGCAACCCTCCCCACGCAAGGATCATTACAAGATATCCGGATGTGATGTTATTGTATTTCTATCTATAGCTTGGAGACGTCCTGCTCGGACACAAAAGCAGAGTTTATTCCCATACAACTTTGTCTGTGCGCCCCAAGTGAATAGTTATGGACTGGGGGAGGTGGTGCCCAAATCATAGAACTAGTAGTCAAGACCTTTATCCACCTCCAGAATTGGCTCTATAAAACATCATGTCAAGGGGGTGTGTTAGCAGTTGCAAAGCGTGCGCGATAAATCAAGCCTCTGAGCACTGGTCCATACCCTAAGGCCTCTTTAAGCATGATAAAGGTAAGTCTTTCCCGCTCACTAAGCGTTAGCGGTAACTCAAGGGACACTCCAGCATGCTAGTGTCAAGCGTATTAGAGAGACCCGAGAAGACTCACCCGACGTCAGATTCTTAAAAAAAAAAAAAAAGGGGGGCCGGAGCCACCGCCGGAGATGAGGCCAAGATGGGCGGCCCGCCGACGGGGGGGGAAGGTGGGCAGCCAATGCCTCCCGCCAAACTGTCTCAGCGCGCCAGCGCTCTCGCACGTCAACATAGCGGGGCCAGCCAAACTCACCCAACGATGCAGGCCTGGTCGGGCGAACGCTCCAGACGAAGAGAGTAAATGAAACAAGTGAACTTGGTATACTTGGGAATTATGCTAGGCCCTACGATGGAATCAATTATTAATATGAATAGTACTAATTTGATAGGTACATTAACAATTTTGGTTAAAAAAAATTACCTAGTTCACTTTCACAGCTGGAAAGAATAAGTGCTATCAAAAGTAATTTACTTCTGAAAATACTCTATTATTTTCATTATATTCCCTTATTATTCACTAAATGTCTGCTTAAGAAAATCCAAAATATTTTGATTCAATTCATGTGGAATAATAATCCTTCAAGAGTCTCTAGACAAACATTATATGTTAATAAATGGTGGGGTGGGGCAGGCCTCCCCAACATATCAATATACCACCAGGCGGTATTCTTGGAGGCATGTAAAAGATGCTGGTCGGATAGCCCTCCAGAAAACTGGATGCAGATAGAGACGGATTATGCGGCGTATGAGCAATTCAAAGACCTGCTTATACTCACTAACCTAGGTCTAAAAAAGGACAATTAATTAAAAGTTAAGGTCAGTGGGCAGATGAGCGACCTGAGGGATCCCGGGCCATATACCTATCCCCTCCAACACCAGGCCCGACTTTTTCTACACCAGGGAGAGGAACTCCCTCCCCCATCAGAACATGTGGAACATGGGACAATACCCTCTCTCCCCCCCACATGTGGAACATGGGACAATACCCTCTCTCCCCCCCTGCCTAGTGTGCATCAAGAGACTGAGTCTGCCTTGTGGCATGGAAATGGAGAACAAGTGAACATATCCACAGATGTGGCCTTTCATCGCCCACCAGCCCCATCGCGAGGCCCTTCGTCTCCACACAATTACATCTCGAGAAATACAGAGGGCTATGGCCCCAGACGTATACCACCATCAACCCCCTGGTGTCCTTCTGATACAGCCTCACAACAATCACCGCCGCTTCATGGCTTTAGCTATATATCCAACTCCTTCCGACAAAGCGCGACTTCAGGGAGCTAATTACAGAAGTCAAGGAAGCAGGCAAGAAATTGCAGCGATATGCAATGATGTAAAACAAGTGGCACGAAGGGTGGATGTCCTGGAAGATGACCATAATGAGGCCAGAGCCGTAGTGCCAACCCTGCAGACCCAGGTGGTCTCCCAAGCCTCAACAATTAGAGATCTTCACTGCCGTATAGAGGACCTGGACAATAAGGGTCGACACCATAATATCAAGGTCAGTGGAATTCTGGAACAGCAGGGGGAAGAAGTCGTCCAGGGATACTTACAGCAGTTGTTTAACCTGGTGTTGGATAGATCACCGGACATTCCGATTAAAATGGATAAGGGCGCACAGGGCACTCAGGCCAAAAACGGCCCCCCACGAGATATGATTTGCCATATCACAGATTTCACAGTTAAAGTAGAGATCATGAAACGGTCCCGGGTACTTAAAACAGTAACTTTTCTAGGAGCACGTATTCAGCTGTTTCAAGACGTGTCATGGATCACGCTCCAACAACGTCGAGCCCTGAAACCGCTCCTGGACTTTCTGAGAGATCAGGTGATAACTTATCATTGGGGATTCTCCTCTAGCCTCAGAAGAGTTACAAAATTTCTGTAACCAACTCCAGGTTACGCCGTCTGACTTGCCGGACTGGCTGAAGCTACCAACATCGGTCGACTTACCACCAACGTAGCAACCAGCCCGCCCCCTTCAAAATTGAGGCAAAGGCCATCTGAACTGGAACGAAGAACCTCCTCATCCGGTTGATAAGTATTGAGAAGGACACCATTTAGAACACATTTTATCTATGAGGCCCTATACAAGAGTGTGACAATGTTTATTGACTATCTAGCTTAAACATACGGTTTCTGTTTTATAATTCCTCCACTCTTACACTCTCAGGTCTAATTGGGTAAAGCGTGACTTTGTGCCAAGGCTTAGGGATGCAGCTCTGACTTGTCTGACAATATTTACTGTCAAACCAGTTTTTTTCATTACTTAATTCAGATGTTAAACGACGGCCCCTACTGAAGGAATTACGTCAATCTAAAGGAGACATAGTATTCATATAAGAGACGCATTTCGCGGCTACAGGGTCCTTCCACTTTGCAAAACACTGGTACCCAACTGCCTTTCTTTCTAATGCCCCTACCAAAAAAGCTGGGATTTCCAGCCAATGCCCCTTCAAAATGTCAGATACAGAGGTGGACCCTTATGGTCGATACTTAATACTTAGAGGATCCATTATAGGAATTAATGTCACATTGGGCAACGTGTACGCTCCTAATGTAGGTCAACTCTCCTTTCTTACCAAAGTACTGACAAAGATTACTTCCGACAGTAGGGGACTAACCTTTATAGGAGGAGACTTAAATACAGCATTCTCATAGACGGTAGAGCGTATGTCCTTGCCTAGCTGTCCGGCTCCTCAAGCAAAACAATCGCTAGCATTAGGTTTCCGGCGCCTGATCCGGCAACATGCCCTGTATGATCTATGGTGAGTACACTACCCTACGGCAAGGGAATTCACATTTTACTCACCCCCCCCCCCCCTCCCCACAGAACCCACTCCAGGATTGATTATTTTACAGAGGTGGACCCTTATGGTCGATACTTAATACTTAGAGGATCCATTATAGGAATTAATGTCACATTGGGCAACGTGTACGCTCCTAATGTAGGTCAACTCTCCTTTCTTACCAAAGTACTGACAAAGATTACTTCCGACAGTAGGGGACTAACCTTTATAGGAGGAGACTTTAATACAGCATTGTCATAGATGGTAGAGCGTATGTCCTTGCCTAGCTGTCCGGCTCCTCAAGCAAAACAATCGCTAGCATTAGGTTTCCGGCGCCTGATCCGGCAACATGCCCTGTATGATCTATGGTGAGTACACTACCCTACGGCAAGGGAATTCACATTTTACTCACCCCCCCCCCCCCCTCCCCACAGAACCCACTCCAGGATTGATTATTTTTTTGGTAATGTGCCGGCATTGAGACTATGTACAGAAGCAGTCCCTAACCTGAGAGCCGGACTGGGATTTAAACAAAACTCTGCGCCAATAGCTCCTTCAACACCAATACTATGGGAGGCACATAAGGCAGTATTCAGGCGGGAAGCGATTTCATTGGCCAGTATAAATTATTCCCAGTAAATTATTCCTGCATTATTCCCAGTATAAACGGAGTCTGTGGCAGGCAAAAAAGGAATTAGTTTCTAACCCTTCACCCCAAATGGTACTCTGCAGTATCATCCAACAGAGGTAGCAAAACTCTTCCACTCTTACTATACGGACCTATACTCTCTCCCATCTGACTTACCCTCCTCACCCTCAGAACGAGACGCTAAATTGGAACGCTATCTTTCACAATGTGCCCTCCCCCGAATGTCCTCAGATGTGCTATCCCATTTATATCAAGATATCACACCAGAAGAAATAGATGAAGTAGTAAAAGACCTCCCAGGAGGAAAAGCCCCAGGCACTGACGGCTACTCTTATTTATATTATAAGACCTTCCTCCCCTTCCTCCTCCCGCACTTGTGTACACTGTTTAATAAATTTTTGAAAGGGGACACAATCCCACAGTCTATGTCAACCTCATACATAACAGTCATTCCAAAACAGGGTAAGGACCCGGCAGAATGCTCAAGTTATAGACCAATTAGCCTCCTAAACGCTGACTTGAAAATTGCAAAAATAGAAATAGTTGGGGCTACTCAGCAAACACTTACCACCTGCAGATGATTTGTAAAAGCT
Organism: Engystomops pustulosus; assembly: GCA_019512145.1. Lineage (NCBI taxonomy): Eukaryota > Metazoa > Chordata > Amphibia > Anura > Leptodactylidae > Engystomops > Engystomops pustulosus. The sequence goes on from CM033642.1 coordinate 208,518,826, forward strand.
GTGCTGTTGGGTAGTTTAGAGTATCACTAAACAAGAAAAAATAGAAAATTCCAAAAAGCATCCAAAGCATCAGCATTCAGCACATCCTATTGGAGCTATATACAATATGAGGAAAGATATGTCTAAAATACTTTATCTTTAATACAAATCATAAAAAACATAAACAGTACAGACCAGTATATGTAGCTACATACAGATGATAAATTAATTACACAATCCACAATAAAAAGGAATATGTGGTATAAGATATTGCTTATGAGATCTTATTACGGAATGTAGGTAACTGTTCACATTCCAACCATCAAAAATTCAAAGTGTTTTTAAAAGTCACATAGCATAAAATAAACAACATTCTCCACTTATTGCACTAATAATGTTTTCAAGTAATTTGCACTTTGGATAATATATTCACACTTGTAGTGTAACGTTCTTGTAAGCAGTGTCGTAACACTTTTTTTGACTTTTTGAAAAAATGTTGTAGTGTGCAATCTGCACTTTCAACAGCTAAATTGCAACCTTGTGTTGTAAAGAATGTCCTGTGTAGTTTCCCAGTAGAGTTTAGCGCTAAACAATGGTTAAAATTGGGCATATTGGCCCTTTCCTGTTTTTTCATTTCCATTTTTCACTCCCTACTTTCAAAAATCTATAACTTTTTTATTTTTACACGTAAAGAGCTGTGTGACGGCTTGTTTTCTGCGTAACAAATTGCACTTCATAGTAATGGTATTGAATATTCCATGCCGTGTACTGGGAAGCGGGAGAAAAATTCCAAATGCAGTGAAAATGATGAAAAAACACATTTGCGCCATTTTATTGTGGGCTTGGATATTACGGCTTTCACTGAGCGCCCCAAATCACATGTCTATTTTATTCTTTGGGTTGGTGCAATTACGAGGGAAATTTGTATAGGTTTTATAATGTTTTCATACATTTACAAAAATTAAAACCTCCTGTACAAAAATGTTTTTATTTTGCCATCTTCTGGCACTAATAACTTTTTTATACTTTGTTGTACGGAGCTGTTGGTGGTGTCATTTTTTGCAACATTTGATAATATTTTCAATGATATAATTTTTAGGACTGTATGACCTTTTGATCCCTTTTTATAGATTTTTTAAAATATTTTTCAAAATGGCAAAAAAGTGCCATTTTCGACTTTGGGTGCTATTTTCCATTATGGGATTAAACGCATTGAAAAACCGTTAATATATTTTGATAGATCAGGCATTTTCGGACGCGTCGATACCTGATGTGTTTATGATTTTTACTGTTTATTTATATTTATGTCAGTTCTAGGGAAAGGGGGCTGATTTGAATTTTTAGGTTTTTTAATTATAATTTTTTTTTAAAACTTTTTTTTATTTTTATTTTTACTATTTTACTACTTTAACCCTAGGTTGTCTGATCGATCCTACCATATACTGCCATACTACAGAATGGCAGTATATGGGGATTTTCCCCCTCATTCATTACAATGTGCTATCAGCACATTGTAATGAAGGGGTTAAAACGAAATAGCCTCGGGTCTTTGGAAGACGGATCGCCGTTCCCCGATGACGTCACGGGGAGCGACGATCCTAGGCAATGGGCGCCGCCATCTTTTTGAGGCTGCCGGCAGCGATCGGTGCTAGCACTGACCGTGGGTGTTACCGGTAAGTCTTTGCTGCAATATGCAGCAAAGACTTACCGGCTATGGAGAGGGCTCAGCCCGTGAGCCCTCTCCATGCAGCGCGACCTGGCCGTGTCGTGAACCAGTTTAAAAAAACCTTCCCCAACCCAGGTTTCTTCGGTTTTCGGGCCCTAAAGAAGAAGCCTGAAGAGAAACCTGGGTTGGGCAAGATTTTTTTTTTTTTTTTTATAATGATATCTGCAATTTTAACCATTGTATGGATAACAATACATTTTTAATCTCGATACTTTAGTGATATGCACAATTCATCCGTTCCTATATGATTTGCACAAAGTTGGATAGGAAACGTGAAGGAAACAAGGGATTACCAGTGAGTCTTCCATTTCTGACCTAAAAGGGTTGGTTAGATCAACCTTTGGAATAGTATGAACTGTTTAATGGTGTAGGAGTGCAGCGCTGACTTTAAAACTGCTAAATTGTGGACTTTTAGCATATGTGAGCATGTGCTTAGCCAGTGGCTCCTCCACTTAACCATATACTTTCCGGGGACAGCATGATAACAACATAAATGGCTCTCACAATGTTAGGCTCTGCCCCTTGGTGGCCTCAGCATAGTAGAATGCCCCCTTCCTGTGACACAACGCAGTGTATAATGCTCCACTATAAAGTGGCCAACACACACTCTAAAATGCCCCTACCATGTATAATTCCCCCTTCTAAGGGCCCACATTGTGTAGCCTCCTTCACCTTTCCCTCATCTTTCGGAGGTTAGCGATAGAGTTGTAGTCCTGACCTCACTTCCCTCAACCCAGGAAAGCAGGGCAGTGCCAGAAATCAGGGACCGGCCATCTAGATCCAGGGAGGTTAAGAGGTATGCTTAGAAAAGGTTTCTGCATGCATCTAATCTTTTATATACCGTATATACCTAAATCAAATCTTAAAATTCATAAAAACTATTTGGAATAGCTGTTTCTAGTGTATCTCACCTTTGTACAAACTTTGGTGTATTGAGTCCAGTGTGTGCACATGGAGAGAAATACCAATTCCGAATTGTAATCTTCATTTTCTGTTTCAATAATTTGTTATTGGTTTTAACAAGTATGGTTTTAATTCATATTTTCAGTCACATTTTCCCTCTCTTTTCAGTCTCTGTCTATAAATGTGCAATCCTTTACAGTATACACACACAGAGCACTGCTACACACAGATCTCTGATAGTCTGCTACATTCACAATACATCACTTTAAACTACATTTCTTTCTGCTCTGACTCCTACTGGGCCCATAGCTAGGACCTTTCCACTCAAACTGCCTAAGGGCCTGTAACATTGGGTGAACTCTCCTTTCACCACCTCTCTGGTTGTGCAATGAGAGTTAAAGAGGTATTCTCATCTGGTCATTGACATTTAAAGTAATTCATCTACCATATACATTTTAAGTTATTAAAAAAATGAAGATAAAAAATGTTTGAATATAATTTCCTATAAGCGTAGTCATACAGTCATTTAGAAACCACCTATGCTGGAGGGATTGCACAAAGAAACAAAACGTTTCTGCATATGAAATGGCCAACATGTCATTCATGTCCAACAGCCGTCCTGTGGTAATGACCCCTGAATCCATGTGGTCAGGCAGGACTTAATTGGTCCAACAGCCCCAATTTCTGCAGAGGAGTAATCTATTTATTACGTTTCCAGTCCTGCTTCTTCCTATTTATCCAGGAGGCAACTCCATGCTGTAGTAGGTGACTGCAGCAAGCTTTCTATTTCTAACTCAAGAAAAGCTGGGTGGGGGTGGTTGGGTCTTTCCCGCTGAGCCTCGGTATACTTGACTGCTAATGAAAATGAATATAGAGCCAAATAGGAGAGCGACATAAATGACAAGGGACATGCCTTGCAGCTACGGTCATCTGGTGAACTGTTGTTTGCCTTGTGTGTTTTGGGGTATTGGATAATCAAGATCCTAGTAGTCAGGAAAGATTTGTAATGGTAGAAAAGTTTGGATACTTAGTGTTTCATATTGTGTTCAATACCTAAAAAATAAGCTAGGTTCTATATTATTATTATTATTATTATTATAAATAAATTATTACGCAGGTTACTTTTTATAAATATTTAGATTTTTTTGTATGGAAAGTTTTAATGCATATTAAAGTCAATGGCCCACATTTATCAAAAGTAGTGCAAACTACACATTGTTGCACATGCAAGTACGAATTCTGCATGTGTCCCAAAAGACAGCCCATAAACACCAATATTTTCTAGCAATACAGGCAGTCCCCGGGTTACATACAAGAAAGGGTCTGTAGGTTTGTTCTTAAGTTGAAATTGTATGTAAGTCGGAACTGTATATTTTATCATTGTAATCCCAGCCAAATATTTTTTAGTCTCTGTGACAACTGAATTTTTAAAATGTTGGATTGTCATAAGAACCAGGATTAACAATAAAGCTTCATTGCAGACATCTTTTATAACTGTTCTTGCTTTTTATTGTAGCCTAAGGTTAAAGTACAGTTTGTAACCATGGGTCATCTGTAAGTCGGGTGTTCTTAAGTAGGGGACCGCCTGTAATGTGTTTTCTTAATTTATCTAGAGCTTTGCTTTCTTGTAAGGTAAGGTTGTTTTGTATATTTTTATGCAGGTTTGTAAGATTTTCTTCCACTCTTCTTCCACTTCCAGTATGTATCGTGTATCTTACCATGTGCCAAACAAACTTTGCCTACGATTAAGAATCAGTTTAGATTCGAAACACATCAGATTTGTTTTACTGCCATGGCGTCATCATGTTTTGTTTTTTTTTTTTTTAACTTTTTTATTGGGAAATTAGGTCATGCACATGATAACAGATTACATTAAGCAAAAAGAAAGGTACATTTTACATGAATGATAATTAAATTACATTGTTTTCGAATTTTCTGCCAGCAATCCGTTCATTCATATACCCATTTCCCTTCCCCTTCCCTTTCAATTTTTTTCCTCCATCTTATGCGATCTCAAGGTGCATTACGCACCATTAAGTCTCTTGTCCCGCTTGTTGTGGGAAACACAAAGACACAAAAATACAAACAGTACATACTCAACCTTATAAATAACTTAGGCCAAAGGGAAGTAGCTTCCGAATATTATAGTTGCGTGGTGTCAATCAGTATGTCCTGTACACCTTTACGTTAAATGTCGCTTTTGTCCCTAATTAAACTTTAAGTCTACCTAGAGTTCCCCACAAGTCTTCTGTCAAATACCATTCTGAGTTTTTAAGTTTTTTCATGAGGTCCTGTATTTCGTCAGAAGATAAATGATTTACTACAAATTTACGCCATTTACGGAAGAATTTTTTGATCTGTTTTTCTCCCTTCTTTTCTGCCTCCATCCTATCTATGTTTAAGTATAATTTTGCTTGAATTACTATTTCCTCCATCGATGGAAGTTCCGATTCCAACCAATGGTTCAATAAGCATCTTTTTGCAATCAACATGAGTATATGAAGAATCGGGGATATCATGACCTCTATCTCCTCCTCTTCCTCCTCTCCCTGGGGTATTACAGAGTGGAAGACGAGGGCCAACGGTTGTAGGGGAATCGTGATATTGTAATGGGACGTGATAAATGTTTGGAAGGACTTCCAGAAAGATTGCACTATGGGGCATGTCCATATTGAGTGATACAGGTCTACCATTGGCAATTTGCATTTAGGACATTCAGTTATTCTGTCTGGACGGGACTCCGATGCTGGTATATTAAAAGCATAGGTGGCTGAGTGCATCAGTTTAAAAAAAGTTTCCCTCCACTTTTCACTAACCACATGTTTTCGCACTGTTAGCCATCCTTTTAGAATTCTTGACGATACTTCATTGGCCCTCAACTTCCTCTCCCAGTATGGAAAATTCAAGTGTTCCCCTGAATCGCCTCCTCTTTGTTCCAATAAAATATATAAAAGGGAAATGGAGCGTCTGGTGTTTGGACCCCCCACCACCGTGTCAAATTTATTTGTCATGATCTCACTAGCTAGGTTTCGTAGTTTGGAAGTGCAAAATGCCTGCAACTGTGCATACTGGAACTCCTGCCTTGGGGGTATATCAAACTCCGCTGTTATCTCCCCTAGAGACTTTAACCGAGGTTCAGTAGGGTGTAGCACTTGTTGGATTCGAATTATCCCTTTATTTCGCCATGGCACAAACAAACTGCTGACCATCCCTGCTGTGAATTCTGGATTGTTCCATAATGTGAGGTGCTTTGAGAACTGATAAGAGAGTTTATATCTCTTGCGTAATATCTTCCACGTTGCAATTGTGTCTCTCAGCAGCAGGGATTGTCTAGCCATCGGTGGTAACTTGCCATAGGGCATGTGAAGGGTTGCCACCAGGCCACAGCTTCCCAACATCGCCTGTTCTAGTCCGGTGTTGGAATAATAGTTGGTTGAATTTATCCAATCAATCAAATGTCTAGTCAGACACGCCAAATTATATCGCCTGATGTCTGGAAAGTTCAGCCCTCCACTCTGCTTTCTAGCTATTAGTCTCTGCAGTGCTATACGGGGTCTTTTCCCTTGCCATATGAAGGATGTGAATGTCTTATTTAGCTCTCGCACATCTGAAGTTTTTAGCAATAACGGTAAGGTCTGCATGGGGTAAAGGAGTCTGGCAAAACTGATCATTTTTATCAGCTGCACTCTACCTGATATATTCAGTGGCAATGCCTGCCATCTTGTCAGTTCATTTTTTATTTTATGAAATATCGGGGGATAATTTAATTTATAAAGAGATGAGGATGTGGTGCCTATTTTTATCCCTAAATATTTTATGTGGTCTTTGGCTATATTAAGGCCAAATGTTTTTATTTCCGCCAATTCTTTAAAAGTAAATGGGTCCAAGGGTAAAATTTCACTTTTTGATGTATTTATCACGAATCCTGATAGCAGACCAAAATGTTTAATATGCTCCAGAATCTTTGGGATGTGTGTTATAGGGTTTGACACAAACAGCAGTATGTCGTCTGCAAATAGAGCGTTCGACACTCGCTTTTGGCCCACCGCGATGGCAGGATTTATTGTTTGGGTTCTAAGCATTCTTGCCAGGGGTTCTACCGCTAAGTCGAATAATAAGGGGGAAAGTGGGCATCCCTGTCGTGTTCCTCTGTTTTGTGTAAATCTATTTGTCAAGCGTCCTGGAAAATATATAGCTGCCGTCGGGTCTTTGTAGAGTGTTTTCAGCAACACTCGAAACGGTCCTGTAATGTCAAACTTGTCCAGTACTTGGTCCAGCCACCCCCAGCGGACCTTGTCAAATGCTTTTTCAGCATCCAAAGTGATCAAGACTCTTTTGCCCTCTGAAGGTGGCTGGACCTTGACTGTATCCAAGACCGTGAGAACCCTCCTTATATTGGCCACCGCTGCCCTTCCTTTAATAAAAACCACTTGGGGGCTGCTAACTAATTTAGGCATTAGGGTCAATAAACGGTTAGCTAAAATTTTTGATATTAGCTTTAAATCTTGGTTGATGAGGGATATCGGTCTGTATGAGCTAGGTATTTCGGGGTCCCTACCTGGTTTTGGGAGGACTTTTATATATGCTAAATTAGCAAACGGTGGCAACAAAGCTCCTTGCAATAATGCATTGTAGTGTCTTGTCAAGGTCGGTGCTATTTGATCTCTTAGACCCTTATATGCCTCTGCTGGGAAGCCATCTGGCCCTGGTACTTTCCCTGAGTCAAGATTTTTTATCGCCGCTGTCACCTCCTCAACAGTAATATCTGCATTAAGCCTTTCTTTTTGTTCTAGAGTAAGTTTAGGTAGTGACAGCTGGGATAAATATGCATCACCATTTGCTTTGTCATACTGGTCGGGGTCCGTATATAGTTCTGAATAAAATTGGCGGAAGATATTTAATACCTTCTTTGGGTCATTTTGTAATTGGCCATGTTCGTTTCTTAGTTTAGGAATATGTGTCACCGGTCTTTGACCTTTTGCCAGGTTCGCTAACACTCGGCCTGATTTATTTCCAAATCTAAAAAGATGCGCTTTCATGTTAGTCCGTTTGTAATGGTCTTGTCGTTCAAGCAGTGCTTCGTAATTAGTCTTAGCTGTTTTCCAGTGTTCTAAGTTTGTGGGCGAGGGTGATGCCTGGTATGTTGTGTATGCCGCTTGGAGTTTCCTAGTGCTGTCATTAAACAGTTTTTTGGATCTTTTTTTGATCCGTCCCATGTAATGCATTATCTGGTCTCTAATGACTACTTTCGCAGCCTCCCAGTAAATAGCTGGGTTGTCTCTGGTTTCTGAATGATAAAACTCGTATTCTATCCACCATCCCCTCAAGCGTTGTAAAAATTCCTCATCTTGCGCCATATAGGATGGGAAGCGCCAAATATAGTCTGTTCCTGGCTCATTGGTTAGTCTTAAGGATAGAGTTATTGGTGTATGGTCTGAGATAGCCATAGCTTCTATATCTGTCTGTATGATCTTATCTCTCAGAGTAGTGCTTACAAGATGGTAGTCTATACGTGACCAGGATTGATGTGCATCTGAGTAAAAAGAATACTCCCTCCCTTCCGGGTGCATATACCTCCAAGCATCAACCAGTCCCAAGTCTGATGACATCTGTGCTAAGTCAGTTTCTGTTTGCGGGTGATTACCACTAAGATGTTGTGACCTGTCTTCTCTGATGTGCATTACCTGATTGAAATCCCCTGATACCACTATCTGTGGTGAAGAGTCCAATGCTAGGTGTGTTATTAGATTCATGTAGAATTGTTGCTGCTCTAGATTAGGGGCATAGACATTATACATACTTAATTCTCCTGTCGGAGTATCTAGGATCACATGCAAAATTCTCCTATCCTCCGATATTGTATGGGACCTCACCGTTATTGCTGACTTTTTATTAATTAACATTAGTACTCCCCCCCTTCTACTGGATTCCGAATATCCAATGGCCTCGGCCACCCACAGGCGTTTCAGAAATTTAGTTTCTGTCTCCATAAGATGGGATTCCTGTAGCATGGCCACATCTACATGGAGACTCTTCAAGTGTCTCAATACCATTGAACGTTTCTGTGGGGACCTAAGGCCCTTGACATTCCAGGATATTACTTTTAAGGACATTGTTTTTTAAGACATGACATTTTTTGCTGACTATTCCTTGCATACTTGGTTTCGTTCTTCTCCCCTTTTGTTAGGCCAAACATATAACAACATATTACTGAACATAAGAATACCATAAAAAACTGTTCAATTAACTGTAACATACACATCAGTAAAATAACATCCATTTCAAATTTCTGACATGGATAGCACATATACCTTTTTTTTAAACTTCCCCTTATTCCGCCATGCTAGGAAGACTACCCACCCTTAATCATCCCAAATCTCTTTAGCCAATTCACCCTTACTTCTTAAAACACAATCCCATTTTGCTGGGTAACATAGTCACTCACAGAATCTTTGCCATTCCTGCTTTTCTTTTGTCTTTACTTATGTTTGTTGTCTGATGGACCGCTGAGGTTTTCCCCCACTCTTGTCTGAAGATGATGGTCTTGATCTGGGGCTAGTGGGTGGCGCAGGGGCCTTCTGAGTCTCTGAGGATCTGTTCCCGCTAGGTGATTTTGTTAGCGCCGCTTCCGCCAGTCTTGGATCAGTGAATGTGTGTGTGGAGCCATCTGGATATATCACTTTGAGAAGAGCAGGATATAATAGCTGGAATTTCCATTGTCGTCTGAAAAGTTCTGAACATAATGGGGTAAATGCTCGCCGTTTCCTGGTGAGTTCTGCTGAATAATCCGCAAAAATCAGGATCTTTGTATTCTCTATTATTAGAGGTTCTCTCATGCGCCTGTATGCCCTCAGAATGGCCTCTTTGTCCGAGTAGTCCAGATATTTTGCGATCGCCTGCCTTGGGCGTTCTTCCCCTCCTGACTGTTGGGATGATGGAGAGCGTATTTCTCTGGGAGGGCCAATTCTGTGGGCTCGCTCGACTTTTAATGGGCCATGGAGCCCCAGTAGCTGTGGCAGCTGTTCTGAGAAAACTTTATAAAGTTGCTGTGGAGCGATCCTCTCAGGTAATCCCACCAGGCGTATATTGCTCCTGCGTGACCTGTTTTCAAGATCTTCTATCTTATCCGCCATTCTAGCTGATTCTGTCGTGGCTGCTGTTATTTTTGTTAAAGCCGTCGCCAAGTCATCTTCCAGAGCGGAGATGCGTCTTTCCGCTTCATCTAATCGATTAGCATGAGAGTCTATCTCCATTTGTAAGGTTTGTAGTGTATCTTCAATCGCATTAGAGACTGTCTCCTGTATACTAGGAGCTATTTTCTTTGCTACCTCCTTAGCCAGCTTCTTATAGTTTATAGGGGCTTTGGCTTTGGGCTGTGAGCTTGTATCTGATTCTCCAAAGTCGTCTTCAGACACGTCTCCCCCCTGTGCCCGTATTTGCGTGTGAGGGAGCGGCATTATTGGGTCTTATAGAGCCTTCTGATGTTAAATTGCGTAGAGCCAAATCTGTGATTCAGGCCTTTTAACAATTCGGAGCGCTGTGTTTAATAAATCGCAGTGTCTGCTGGATTTACCGTTTGCAGGGGGATGGGCTGCCTCCTTTCTCTGCTGCCCTGATGTTCCACGCTATGGCGCTCGTGCCTCCACGTCCACCCTCCAGCCTTTTGCTTCTGGCCTGCTATGCTCCCACGGTCGGCAGCTCCGGTAGCTTCCGCGTGCCTGAGACTAGCACGTGCTGTGAAGAGAAAGGATGATACTAGCGGGCCCCGCTGCCGTCAGCTTCTATTTCTCTCGCGCTGTTAATGGCTGCCACGTGTTCCCCTGTGCGCTCCTTTTCTGAACGCCGCCGCTGCTCCGTGCTCCCGTCCGCTCACCTTTCTGGGCTGCTGGGTGTGCAGTTGTCAGCCTTGCCTACTATGTCTCCCGATTCCGGGTGATTGAGCTGGCTGTGGTGTGTTGCTGGGATTCGGGTGGCGGAGCTCCCTTCCCTCGCTGCTTCACATGGTGGGGCCGGAACCAGAAGTCCTAGAGATGGTTGTGCGTGAAAATCCCAGTAGATCAGCAGTTTCTGAAATACTCAGACCAGCCCTTCTGGCACCAACAACCATGCCACGTTCAAAGGCACTCACAATCACCTTTCTCCCCATACTGATGCTCGGTTTGAACTACAGGAGTATTGTCTTGACCATGTCTACATGCCTAAATGCACTGAGTTGCCGCCATGTGGTTGGCTGATTGAAATTAAGTGTTACGAGGCAGTTGGACAGGTGTACCTAATTAAAGTGGCCGGTGAGTGTATTATATATAATATTATATATATAAAAGTCACATATTGAATATTAATACACATTAGCACATATGAGTGTATAAAATGGACATGTATTTGTGTCTATTACATTGAAATATAGGAATATACCGAGACAAAATAGATAGAATAGATTGGATGAATAAAATGAATCAAAAGAAAATGCTGAATTTCCGCTGCATGGATGGATCTAAGTGGGGGCATGTGTGCTGAGTAACAGCCGGACGCATATCCCCAGTCAGAACCCCCCAGACAGCAGAAAGCCTGCAAAAACAAGTTTACAAAAAGTTTATACAAAGTTTATACAAAGTTTACAAAAAGCCAAATAACTCCATTTCTGCATTCAGACCCCTCGGAATAATGGTTTGAAACTCAAAAATCTTTTTTGACTCTGCTCTAGACATTTTGGCGATATAATTCCCTCCCCGCCAATCTCTTGCAACTGTGTGTAATGCACAAAATTTCAAAGAGCTTGGGTCTTTATTGCGAAATTTTGAATAGTTTTAGGACAAAGAGTGGTTGACAAAGCCTGCTCTAATATTTCTAATGTGTTCCCCAACTCTTTCTTTCAAAGGTCTGTAGGTTCGTCCTATATATTGTAACCAGCACGGACACTCCAAAATGTAGATAGTGCCTTTTGTGTTACAAGTTAAAAATTCTTTAATTTCTACTTCAAAATTATTACTAGTGGATTTTACACACATTGTTTTTTTCGTAAATGAGGTAACTTTGTACCCCAAACAAGTGCCGCATCGAAAAAAACCTTTGAATGTCAACCACATTTTATCATTATCGACCTTAGTATATTTGTTCTTAACTGTAGGGGCCACTTTGTTGTTCAGATTTTGTGCTTTGGTGTACACTATGGGAGGCTTGTCTGGTAATGACATCCCCAGAATTTTATCCTTCTTTAATAAATACCAATGTTTTTTTAAAACCTTCTCTGTATGTCGGTAATCTGCATTGAATGGTAATACAATATTGGTTTCTGTTCTTGTTTTTATATTGACTTCTACCTCTTTTTCTTCAAAAAAGGTTTTCCTCTCCAAAGATTTAACTTTTACCAAAGCTGAATCCAAAAGGTGTTCTGGATAATTTTTTACCATAAAGTCCAGTTTCAGCCTCACAGCTTCATCCTCAAAAGTCGCATCATGTGTACAGTTGCGCCTAAGACGGCGGAACTGGCCATACGGTACGTTTAAAAGCCACCTAGGTAGATGGCAGCTGTCATGCAGGATGTAACTGTTCTTCACAGTGGGTTTTTTATATGTGCAACAGGATAGTTTGTCCCCCTCAATAGAAATGAGAAGATCCAAAAATTCAATTTGATTGGCATCTATGTGTGGGACAATATCAATGAATTGGTCCAATGTATTTCTACCCGATTTCCGTATCAGTATGATATCATCTATGTACCGCCTCCAGAGGACCAGATCCGCACCGAGCCTGGGTTGGATGGTATGCATTTTCCAATATGCCAAAAACAAGTTGGCATAGCTCGGTGCGAACCTGGTGCCCATGGCAGTACCAGTAATTTGTCGATAATATGTGTCTACAAATAAAAAATAGTTGTGGTTCAAATTAAAATGTATGCCCTCTGTAAGAAAAGAGACTTGTTCATAGTATCATAGTATATAAGGCTGGAAGGAGACGCAAGTCCATCAAGCCCAACCTTTAAGAATTAAATAAATGTTTTATCCCCATAACCCATGATATTTTTTCTCTCCAGAAAGTCATCCAGGCCTCTCTTGAACATGTACATAGAGTCCGCCATAACAACCTTCTGCGGCAGAGAGTTCCACAGTCTCACTGCTCTTACCGTAAAGTACCTTTGTCTATGTTGATGGTAGAATCGCCTCTCCTCTAGGCGTAGAGGATGCCCCCTTGTCCTGGTCACAGGCCGAGGTATAAAAAGATCTTTGGAGAGATCCTTGTACTGTCCGTTCAGGTATTTGTACATTGTAATGAGGTCTCCCCTCAGTCGTCTTTTTTCTAAACTGAATAATCCCAAATTTTTTAATCTGTCAGTGTATTCTAGTTCCCCCATTCCCCTAATAATCCTGGTTGCTCTCCTCTGCACCCGTTCCAGCTCTACTATATCCTTTTTATACACTGGTGCCCAAAACTGTACACAATATTCCATGTGTGGTCTGACCAGGGATGTGTATAAGGGCAAAACTATGTCTTTATCATGAGAATCTATTCCTCTCTTGATACATCCCATTATTTTATTTGCTTTAGCAGCAGCCGCCTGGCTCTGGGCACTAAAATTAAGTTTACCATCCACCAATACCCCCAAGTCCTTTTCAGCTTCAGTCTTACTAAGTAATTGACCGTTTAGAACATAATTATACTTTTTGTTTCCATGGCCCAAGTGCATAACTTTACATTTATCTACATTAAACCTCATCAACCATTTCTCTGCCCATCCCTCAAGCTTCCACAAATCCCTCTGTAATGCTAAACTATCGACCTCAGTATTTATTACTTTACACAGCTTAGTATCATCTGCAAATATTGAAACTTGACTGTGTAAACCCACTACAAGGTCATTAATAAAAATATTAAAAAGAAGTGGCCCCAATACTGACCCCTGTGGCACTCCACTGGTAACATCAACCCAATCTGAGAATGTGTCATTAATGACCACCCTCTGTTTTCTATCACTAAGCCAATTACTTACCCAAATACACAGATTTTCTCCTATTCCCAGCAGTCTCATTTTATATACCAACCTTTTATGTGGCACGGTGTCAAATGCCTTTGAGAAGTCCAGATATACCACATCCACAGCGTCCCCCAGATCCAGTCTTGAACTTACCTCCTCGTAGAAACCAATCAGATTAGTCTGACAGGACCGATCTCTCATAAACCCATGCTGACGCTGGGTTATAAGGTTGTGCACAGTGAGATACTCCAGGATAGCATCTCTAATAAACCCCTCAAATATTTTCCCCACCACAGCATTTAGACTCACGGGTCTGTAGTTTCCAGGATCGCTATTTGATCCTTTTTTGTATATTGGTACCACATTTGCTATGCTCCATTCCTGTGGAACATAACCAGTCCTCAGTGAATCTTCAAATATTAAAAATAACGGTCTGTCTATCACCGTACATAATTCATGCAGAACCCGGGGGTGTATGCCATCTGGCCCAGGTGATTTATCTATCTTAGTGGTTGCGAGGCGGCGCCGTACCTCTTCCTGGGTTAAACTGTTGACATTATAAAAAGAATTAACATTATTCCTCATTGTGTCTTCCACCAGGGGATTTTCCTGGGTAAAGACAGTTGAGAAGGCGACATTCAGTAGATTGGCCCTTTCCTCATCTCCTTCCACCATGACCCCCATGTTATTTCTAAGGGGACCCACACTCTCTGTTTTTAGTTTCTTATCATTTATATACTTGAAAAATAATTTGGGATTATTTTTGCTCTCCCTGGCAATATTTCTCTCATTCTCTATTTTTGCGGCCTTTATCTGCTTTTTACAGGATTTATTTTTCTCTCTATAATCCTGTAATGCCTCATCACTACCTTCACGTTTTAGCACCTTAAACGCTTTATCTTTCTCGCTTATTGCTTTCCTTACAAGAGTAGTTAGCCACATTGGCTGTTTCTTGTTCCTCTTATGCTTTTTCCCATAAGGTATGTGTTTCTCACAGGACTTTTTCAGAATATATGAGAAAAAGTCCCATTTTTGGGGGGGGCTTTTGTCTTTGAGAACATTATCCCAGTCTATGCCTTTAAGGTCTTCCCTTAGTTGCTGAAAATTTGCCCTCCTGAAGTTTAGAGTGTTGGTTGCCCCTTCACTAACGCTCTTAGTAAAGCGTAATACAAAATCAATGATATTATGATCACTATTCCCCAGGTTCCCCCCAACCTGTAGTTTTGATACCCTATCAAGTCTCCTTCATTTCTGAGTGATGTGTTAAAAAGTGTGTAATTGCTCGTATACCTTGATCATGTTTGATACATGTATACAATGATGATACATCTAAAGTGGCTAATACCCAATGGGGCTGCCATTGAATTTTTTCTAAAATGGTGATAATTTGTGCTGTATATAACTTGGTGTACTTTTTACCATTGGTTGTAATAATTTATCAATATATTGTGAGAGATTGGCTGTGAGTGACCCTATACCAGAGACGATTGGTCGTCCTGGTGGGTTCAAATTGTCCTTGTGAACTTTTGGTAATGTATAAAAAACCGGCACCCTATAATTTTCTCCCGTGACAAATTTGTGCTCTGATTTGTTTAAGATCTCTTTCTCTAATGCTAAATTTGTCATATTTTTCCAGAAGCATTTTATATTCTTCTATGGGATCTTTTTTGAGTTTTACATATGTTGTAGTGTCTTCCAATTGTCTCAGACACTCTGTTGTGTATTTTGTGGTGTCCGTGTCCAATATATAGGATGAACCTACAGACATTTGAAAGAAAGAGTTGGGGAACACATTAGAAATATTAGAGCAGGCTTTGTCAACCACTCCTTACACTATTCAAAATTTCACAATAAAGACCCAAGCTCTTTGAAATTTTGTGCATTACACACAGTTGCAAGAGATTGGCAGGGAGGGAATTATATCGCCAAAATGTCTAGAGCAGAGTCAAAAAAGATTTTTGAGTTTCAAACCATTATTCCGAGGGGTCTGAATGCAGAAATTGAGTTATTTGGCTTTTTGTAAACTTGTTTTTGCGGGCTTTTTGCTGTCTGGGGGGTTCTGACTGGGGATATGCGTCCGGCTGTTACTCAGCACACATGCCCCCACTTAGTTCCATCCATGCAGCAGAAATTCAGCATTTTCTTTTGATTCATTTTATTCATCCAATCTATTCTATCTATTTTGTCTCGGTATATTCCTATATTTCAATGTAATAGACACAAATACATGTCCATTTTCATTACACTAATGTGCATAATGTGTATTTAATATTCAATATGTGACTGATATATATATATATATAGGCGGTCCCCTACTTAAGAACAATCGACTTACATACGATCCCTAGTTACAAACGGACCACTGGATATTGGCAATTTATTGTGCTTTAGTCCAAGGCTACAATAAACAGCTGTAACAGTTATCACAGGTGTCTGTAATGAAGCTTTAGTGTTAATCCTGATTTTTATGACAACCCAACATTTTTAAAATCCAATTGTCACAGAGACCAAAAAAGTTCTGTCTGGGATTACAATGATAAAATATACAGTTCCGACTTACATACAAATTCAACTTAAGAACAAACCTACAGACCCTATCTTGTATGTAACCCGGGGACTGCCTGTGTATATATATACACAAAGAATATTTAGTTATTGGTGTATAATATCCGACACACAGTAGAGAAATGTATCAATGGAGACCATTCTAAATGGAGAAATCCAGTACACTTTTTGATCCTACTGAATCCAGTTCCTGTTTTCCATTTTTTGATCTTACCAAATCTAGTTCCTGTTTTCTATAGGAAATAAATATAAAAGAAACGGACACACACAAGGAAGGTTAGCCATTGAGGAAGGAGGGAGAACCTCCGAAATGCGTTTGGCAGTGCACGTCTCCATTGAATCCACTTTTATTCATTTTATTCCCCATGCACAGCACCTGTCAGCCTCAATGCATTCCAGATCTGAACACTTTGAAAAAGTGTGGTCTAGTTGGGACGACGTTGGAGACAGCCTTCCATTGTCATAATACATTATACCTATTCTTCCTTAAGCTACAACCTTGGTACTGATGGATTCGATATCTCTCTTTTGTTTTGACCCTTGGTTATTAGGTTTTTTTTTAAAGTTGTGGGTTCTCTGGTTGATTGATACATACATTCAGTATTGACATATTTCCTCGGAATTAAGATTTTAAAAGCAATTTAGCTAGAAAACATACAGAAAATGCGAGTCTATGCACTTGCAACCTAGGAGGAAACAAGGACTGTTGTAATTAATACTTGTGGAACTTCATTGCGCTAATAATGTAGCAGTTTTGGATTTGTAAATTGACTTTTGTGTAACAATATGTGATATCAGTACTGTATATGCCGTATATAATTGCACTGACAACAAAGTATGTAATCAATGTTTTTTTTTTATCTGTTATAATAAAATATAAGTTGGAAAAAAACATCATGTCAAGAGATCCAACAAAAAAAATATTTTTATGACTATAGATGGGTGGTCAACAAAATCTTGTCAGTTGCCAGAGTTGCTCTTGTTAAAAAAAAAATGGAAGGATTAAGTCACCCCAACCATAGATGAAGTCATATCTTTAGTTAATTCCACATGGAGAATGGAACAATGTCTTTGTGAACAAGATATTATAAACTCTAAAAATTTAGATGACTTGAATCCATGGCCAGGTTATGAAAAAATTATTATTTAACTATTTATTGATATCTAGTTTTGCGGCAAAAGAACACTCCAATTCTCACTTCACTTTTTTTCCTTTCTCTTTTCTTTCTCTCCTCATTCTCTACCTCTATCCTGGTGAATTGAACTTAGAAGATTTTATAGTATGGTACAATTGGAACGCAATTGTTGTCTTTTTGTAACTTTTGTAAATATGTTTTGTGTAAATTGGCGTGTTTTTTTTGGTTGTTGTTCTTGTATGATCATAATGCCAATAAAAACCTTTACCTTTTTTGTATTATTTTTTACTAGTGATAAAAGTCGTCATTGTGCTACCTCTGAAGGCTGGAGTTTGATTATCACCGATTGGGCAAATCGACTTGTGGGAGTGCTCTGGCCACACCAGAAAGTTTTGAGTATAATACATTGTTGCTAGTCGTCTCTCAGGTTCGTTTCCATTTCTCCTAGTGGATCATTCTGATAGGTGGATTTATACGGTAGGCGTAGCCTTATGTGGGAGTGGTCTGGGTACACAAGTAAGTTTATGGTATAATACATAATTGCCAGTTGTCTCTCAGGTCCATTTTTTTCCCCCCAGTGGCATATTCCGATAGGTTACTATTATGGTAGGAATGGTCTCGCTATATGATAAGTTTGCAGAATTGGTTATTGTATTTTCTGGTTCCCCACAGGTCCGTTAAGGGGTGGGGCTTGGTGCACTTTGCCCTAGGTGTTTTATGGTTCAACCGTTCCCCTAAAGAAGGATTTAATAATCAATATGACTCATGATCTCTGCTTTATTTAAAGGTCTATATGAACGTAAATGGTTTGTTATTTGAGGGCTGTGTGAAATATTATGCAAATTATTGTTTTTTTTTTTTGTTTTCACTCTAAATCTGTAATGTTTCTTCATAAAATTGGGTCTGCCTAGTGAGGCACGAATCAGAACTAAAAAAAATAAATGAAAAATTTTGTTATTTAAAAAAAAAAAATGTAACTATACATTTCTTACTTTGATTTCTATATTTTGGATGGTAAAGGCCTGGCGCATGGGGGCAGGTGTCTGATTATTATGTGGACTTCGCCCACTGTGATGCATACGAGTGGACTTATGTGATCTGGAAAGGATTATCAGGTTATGTTTTTAACAGGTCTTCATTGGATGTTTATAGATAAACATTGTTTATGTATATTTAGTTAGGTTACGACTAAGGGCCATGTAAGGCTCAAGACACATCAGCTAAGCTAGTATGTATCGTTTGGAAATTTGTATTATGAAAAATAAAGCTTTGAGAAACTGTTTACACAGTGCTAGATGCTCCTTCCTTTTTATTCTCATTCTACATGAGGAAAAAAAAGTGAAAAATGGCACAAATTACATCTTCTTATAATTATTGTGTTCAACCTCCTTAAATTCTTTTAATTCCAAAAGAAAATTTCAAAAACATAAAAATCAACAAAATCTAACTTTTAGAACAGTTCAAGATTGAAGTGACTTTGAGAGGCCTATAAAACGCACATAAATGATCCTGGGTCCGCACTAGGGGAAAATGTCGGCAGCCTTAGACAACGATGAGCGCGGCTCTGCCCTACTTGTTGGGAACCAGAAGTGGGGCATTCTTTGGCGTACCATGTGACCAGTGACGTGGATGGGTGCCATATTCAAAATGAGGATCCCACACAGTACTCAGTACACATTACTCAGTACACAGTACTGTGTGTTTCTACAATCCCAACCTCTAAAAGGAGGACAGGACCCCCAGCCTGCCTGAGAGTGGTCGTGAGGTAAGAAGATCTTTGCTTCACCTCCAGTCCCAGGCACCAGCGGTCCGAGTGGCAGTGGCTCTGGGATTCTTCACTGGGAAATCCTCTGACCCCAACAAAACAAAAAACTTCAAATGACAGTCAAGTCCTTGCTGACGCATTATTCCGCATCCATACAGTAGGTGATGCCAACCCAGCAGTCCCCTGGGCGCAACTTCATTCTTGACCTCTAGAGCTGTACATGTTAGAGAAATGGGGCAGCAGAGATTCCCGCTTGGACCAAAATATTTACCTACCGCAAAAGATTCGTGACTCCCTTCTTTGGTGGCTGCTGTACACAAAGCTCCTTAAGGGGGTTCAGTGGAAACAAGAAGTGGTGACTCTGGTGACAGACGCCAGTCAGTGGGGAAGAGGAGCGCATCTGGGGAATCAGGTATTCCAAGACTAATGGAGTCCACAGATAGCTCTCTGAAATTCGAGGACTTGTCTTCCATGTGCAGAATGAGAAGCCCATAAACATCCATAAGACTGATCCAAGGGAAAGATCTAAAAATCTTTTCTGACACTGCATCAGTGGTAGCGTACATAAGTAATCAAGGGGGCATCAGAAGTCAGTCACAGATGAATCTGGCACACAACATCTAACTCCATATCAGTAGTACACATAAGGGGAGAATGCAGAGTGAAGACTTCTTTGGTCACGATCAGTTAAAGAGGACCTGTCACCTATAACAAAGGCACTAGGATCTGCTTATCAAAGTAAGCAGTGCCTAGTGCTAGCCTATTTTTAGCAGTGAACTAAAAGCTAAAGTTAAACAGCGTCCGAGGCGCTGCTTCTTCCTTGGACCGCCCTTCCCACTCAATAGGGCATCGGTGACTGTGGAGTTTAATGCGGCAGTCACCGCCTCCTAGTCCTGCGCCCTCATGAATATACCGAACCGCTTTGAGCATGGTCAGGCATTCCTAGTGTACTTTGCGGCAGTGTCTGCTAGCTTTATCGGAGGGTTCTGATAAAGCTAGCAGTTTATCACTGCTAAATAAAAGGGTATCACTACCTAGTGCTCCTAGTGCCTTTGTTATAGGTGACATGTCCCCGTTAAACCAGGGAGAATGATGCCTCAAAAGGAGTGTTCAAGAAGATAACTCACGTATGGGGTGTACCAGAATTTTTTTTTGTTTTTTACCATATGAAAAAACAATTTGAAGTAACAACCATTGGGTTCGGTTGCCCTATTGAATCAATCTAGCCTATACATTTCCCTCTCTAATACTAAATTCCCAGAATCCTGAACATAAGGCAGGATCACACCAGGATAATCCTGATAGCTCCTTTCTGGATCAGAAGGGCATGGGTTTTTGACACGGAGGGAACTGTCTGTCTATCTCTGCTTTACCAGGGGCTGATATTTCATCCAGAAGTCAACCAGTTACATCTGACTGCCTGGAATTTGAAAGGCTAATATTAAAGAAGGGACTTTCTGATAAAGTCACTCTACATTATAAAAGTGCAAGACGGTAGTGAACTCACATATATATTACAGAATCTGGAGAGCTTCTTTCAGGTTTTGTCAGACTCAGGATTTAGATCTAGAACGCCCAACATAGCCAAGATTCTATACTTTTTGCAAGCAGGAATTGAAAAAGGTCTTATGGCAGCAACCCAGAAATTATTTTGCATTGGGTTCTCTATTTGATAAGTCCACAGCCTCTCATCCCTGGATAGTTAGATTTATGCAGCTTTTCAGATCACTCCCTTCAGTACCTCACGTTGTTCTTAAACACTGTAAAGACCCAGTTGAACCCCTAGAGGAGATTTAAGATAAGTGGCTGGCTATAAAAATCAGTATTCCTGGTTGCCATCACATCAGCTAGGAGAGATGGGGAAATATCTGCCTTATCCTGCAAAGATTCTAAATGACAAGATAGTGCTCCTCACAGATTAAGCTTTTCTTCCAAAAGTAGCTACAAAATTCCATAGGTCCCAAGAGATCAGATTACCTTATTTCTTAGTTAATCCAGGTTTAGACAGAGAATTTCACAAGTTAGATGTTAGGCAATAATAGTCCTATCTGGGTAGGACAGCAAGTCGGAGAAAGGCAGATAACCTGTTGATACTGTATAGAAGAAAGAACAGAGGTAGGTAGGCCTCTTCAGCTTCTAGTTCCAGGTGGATAATGATGGCCATTGCATCAGCAAATGCAGCTGCCAACATGCCAGTGCCAGAACGATTGAAGGCTCACTCCACCAGAGCAGTTTCCTCCTCATGGGTCAAATTTGGAGAGGTATAGTGAATCTTTTGATACATACCCAATGGGAGCCCATAAAACCCCAAAGTGCAACCCCACTTGGGAAACCATACTCTAAGAATTTCTCACAAATACTCCTTAATTATCAACCCATTACACTTTGTAGCAGTCCTTGCACATATTTTTCCCCACAGTACAACGTATTTATTTTTTACAACTATTTTTACAAATATGCCTTTTAAGTGAATAATACTGCAACCTACAGTGACCACACTCTACATGGATCTGATTGAAAATGTTTAAAAGGAACCCTGAGAAGAAATGGAAAAAAAAAAAACCTGCAACAAAAAGACCCCAAATGTTGAAAGTAAACCCCTCAACAAATTGGGGACACACAGCTGTGGGTCAATTTACTTCAGTACACGGGTTACTCCAGACAAATCTTGCACACGAAAATGCAATAATTGTTTATGGCTAGGTTTAAAGGGAACTTTTAAGTGAAATATGTCCAGCATGTTACAATATTTTCTATGGCTAGGCATGAATCAAATAAAATTATTCAGGGAGTGCAATGAAAACAACATTTAGAAGAGTTAAATCCTGGGCAAACTGATCCCCCCCCCCTCTGTGATTCCCTTATCCCCACTTAATGGAATTTTTAATTCATACTTGGTGTCTCCAAGCCCCTAATGGTGGGTCATGTGTCTTAAAATGGCTACTTAAAGGGGTATTCTCATCTTTCCATTCACATTCAGTTTCATTAATCTGCCACATATAAACATTTCTTCAATTAGAGGTTATTAAATTTTTTTTATTTGTGTGAAGATATTTCTCAGAAATGTAGTGATATGGTCCCTTAGAAACAAGACTGTGTCCTTGGTTACGACCACCTCTGCTGAAGGGATTGCACAAAGAAACAAAGTTTTTGTATACAAACTGTCCGGAAGTTTCTGCATGTCCCGCTGCCGTCCTGTGGTAATGATTGCTGAATCCAGGTGGTCAGGCAGGACTCTATAATGCATGTCTGGCCACTGCTACATTTATGAGAAATTATCTTCACACAGGAACATTTTTTTATAACAACATCCAATTGAAGAAATGTTTACACACGGCAAATCAATTAAAATGTAAATGCCCAGATGGGAATACCCCTTTTTAAGGACGACAAAATTAAACTTCAAAGAAAAGTTAATCATAAAGTAAATATTCCAATTTCTGGTCAACAAATCTGGATCAGCATCCCCTTATAGTCCTGGGGTGTCAAGCACTAAGAATTTAGAGGAAGGGAGCCAAGAAAATGGCTATTAGACCATTGGGCCAACATTTCCAATTTGGCAAGCTTTGTGCGCTGTATAATCTGTAGGCACTATATAAAGAATTATTATTTTATAATGGTGTTTGGTATTGTTATAGTTGTTAATTCATGCTGGGAAATGTGGTGGGCAAATCTTATAAAGAAACCCTTGGGAAAAGATATAACATGAGTTAGTAAATATGTCCCCAACTTTCCAGGTTGATTCAGATATAACCACGCTCCTCTCACATGACCAAGGGGACAGATCAGGTGGTTAGTTAAAAGTAACATGCCACCATTGAATTCGTTAGTCTATGGAGAATGCATTAAGCTTGCAGGACTTTCCAGGGTTTTCATCCGTTTTCTCCACCGTGGATCTCTATGCCAATCCAATTAGTAAGGTCTGCCTTTTCCTTATTTTATTCCTTTTTTACCGTTTGCTGTTATGTATGTCAGTTGTAGCCTACGGCCACAAGTATACGACTCTGTTTCATCTCCCACTACTCATCCAACACTGGTTAGCCCTGATTACGGGGATAAGGTCCTGGTTGCAACACAAGGGAACCCCCTGCTTTACATTTGCACTTTGGGAGGCATTTCTCTGGGGAGTTCCCCAATTCATTGCATAGGCTCCTATTGTGAGTTTCTGTACTTGACTTGTCACACATGTGTTTCTCAGGACTGTTCTGAACCATTGTTATAATTGATTACCATTTATTACCTGTGAGGGGATTGTCCATTACTATTGAACACTTGTGGCTGTATGTGGACCGTTGGGGCCAACTGCGGTCCATGTGTAGTATTTACGTGTGTGTTTACACATTTGTCGATCACTTTTGTATTTTTTAATTTTTTTTTTTTTACATGAAATAAAATAATCTATTCTCTAGCCTATGGACACTGGTTTGTTCTTTTCTATGGCTACATAATGGAAATAGTGCGTTGGCTTTGTTATTTTGAACAATTTTATACCATTCAGTTCTCCACTACCATCTTTGTATTTATGTCAGTTATTTCATCATTTTTGTAATTATTAAGCATTGTGCCCATTTTGCATGTTAAATAGTCCTTTAAAAAGTTTTTCCTTGTGCTCTATACATCCCCATAACTCTGGAGAGGTGAATTGCCGGTAAGCAGTGTTACCGTGCAAGTGTCTTTGTGCTAGCAGTAGCTATAGACAGTGTGGGTCCAGGTGATCTGTACACCGCCTGGAAAAGTATGTATCTGGGTGTATGTTTGCAGTCCTGGTGTGGGCGTCTCATGAGCTGTAATTACGAGTGCGGGTAACTTTGACAAAGTATGAGCGGGTGACTGTATCGGGGTGCTGAGTAGCTCTGTGCAGTAGCGTTCCATAGGCACACAAGTGGTGGGGGATACTTTGTGTGGCGTGTAATGTCTAGGATTCGGATGCATTTGGTTTCCCTGAAATTAGAATGGAGTTGAGTGAGTGCACTGTGTGCTAGGGGAGTAGGAATTAGCCCTTAAACTCCCTCATTCCCACAAAATGGCTATTCCTACTCCCGCAAAAACGCTAATTTGCGCAGTTCCCTGGGGTAAGTGCACCCCCTGTTTGGACTTGTCGGATTCGTGACAGAAGGGATTATAGTAAAAGGAGTTTTGGGTCCTATAAGCAGACTTGCATTTATTTGTATTCATGTGTCAAGAACATAAGACTTCTCTCTGAATGAATAAGATATACTAAATCTTCTTTCAGGGAGGGAATCATCCTTCCTTTTAGCTCCTCCTAGTCTATACCCTGCTGCCTATAGATTGCATAAGCCAGATTCCCTTGTGGTTGATATAAAATCACACTGTGTAGTAACCAAGAGCAACCTAAACAACAATGAGATTTTAATTCTGACATCATTCACTGAAAAGTTTTGCAAGAAAAAAAAATAAATCTATCAAGCACTTCTTCAATTGTAACAAAAGCAAATTCCTTTTTATTTTAGGAACATAACAGCTCTTCGGATAAAACTGTTACTTGTTTGTCGTTTTAACTGAACAACTAATTTTGTTCAGAACAGAATATAGTTAGTTAAATATGTTGCTGTGTAATATTTCTAAATGCACAACAAGCATTCAGATACACATTTCTACTGTACACGTAAAGCTTTCAGAAACCATGGAGATCCAGTGTATTGTAGCAGCAGTGACAGTAAGTGCTATCTGGAACACATGGGGGAGGGGGGAGCATTGAGGCTTTGTATTTACAAAAAAAAAAACAAAAACAAAAACAACAATATAATAGGCTAGTCTATAGGATAAACCTACAACAATATTTTGTGAAAATTCATAATACCTAATATATACCAGCACCAAACTAATTTATAGCAGACTTTCATTCAGTGTTAAAACAGATTATAGACAATTTGATAGATTTCTGCAACGTCTGCTTACAAAATGGAGAACATCTATGAAAACGGGTGCAGAGGCAAGTGAAGTATCCATACATTGGCTTAACCCTCCCCCAACTGCATTATAAATAAGAGCACCATTTAAAAAGGGACACTGCACACATTATGCAGTTTCCCCATGGACCCGTTTTCATGTATGCACCCCCTTTTTTTGGAGTAGAAAGGCCAAACAGGTCTAGAGGACACTATAAGAGCTTGTCAGTCAGGACAATATACTTCTACAGAAGAGCATTCAAGTTAAAAGCAGATGGGAAAATACAGCTTTTGAAAAACGTATACAGAAAGAAAAAATGCTCAAAAATAAACAAAACTTTCATACACTCCCTCACCCCTGCCTATTTTATTGCTAGGAGTATATTCAAGGTATACAAATACGAAAAGGAGATACACTAACCTACAGGCAAATGTATAAAGCAAATCCTTTGCCTTTATAACATGGGCTGATGGTTCTGGAAGAATAAATATATCCGACATAATTTTATCATAGATCAATACAGAATATTATGTTTATGCAATAAGAAAAAACACAAAAACAGGATTTCTTCGTAAATCAAATTCTATTTGTGAATTCAGCAAAATAATTTCTATAAAATAAAACAGCAAAATATTTAAATATTATATGATGGGCTGTATCTGGTTTGCAGGGAGTATTTGGTTTTTAGACAGGTCCAAAAAAATACACACATTCAAGTTACCAATTTTCTCTTAAATACAGTATTTACTGTTCTGCTTGAAGTTCGTAAAACATTTTAGCCTGGAACTCATGCTACTGCCACAAACCAGTAGTTCTTCTGTTCAGTCCCGGTTGCTTTCTCATGGAACCGATTAAGAACTACAGGACAAACTCGAATTTCAAGTAGAAATTATGCAAATACCACTAATTTTTACCCAGGCAGTGGTATTCAGAAGTGTCATAGAATGTCACAGGCCTTCACTTTATTGAGATGCAGTAGAAGGGAAAAGTGCCAGACAAGTGTCTTAAATAAGCTTTACCAAAAAGGAACAAAACAAGCACACAAAATACCATCTCTTCTATGCTTCAGACATCCTGGCATAGCGATTGTTTGCATATTTGATCTCCCCCATCCCATCCTGTACTAATTATTGAAACTTAAGTGTCATGTATTATATTCACAGGTAATCTCAAATATTACAAATGGGCACATGTGCAATTTACTTCTAATTTCTCAAAAATTTTTTTTATAATAATCGAAACAAACAAACAAAAAAAAAGCCCTGAAGAGTGCAACTGTTTGTAGATCATGGCATATAGTTTTCATTACCCCTCCCAAATCCTCTATGCCTGGCTATACTAGCCTGATGTGAAGCCATGCTATATGTTACAGCATTAAGAATCGCCAAATGGTTAAACTATTATAGAGTATGAAGAAGGCAATGGAGGGAACTCTAGAAACAAATATTTGCACTTATCCACATGAACCATAAACATGAAAAGGTTACCAGCCATCAAAGTTGCTCAGAGGAAAACCATCTTGGTGGAGAGATTAACATTGTACTATTTCTGTGGTGGGCATGTTAAGGTTTTGCTTTTCATTTGCCGTCAAAATCCAAGAAAAAAAATTGTTGAGCAGAGCACATAGTTCAAAGAAACTAAAGTTAGTATTTTTTTTTCCCAGAGGTTTTGTGTTTTCCATTTTTTTTTTCTTTTTTTGTTTGTAATTCTGTATATTGTCGAGCCCCAAATTAAAACAAAAAAAATTGAAAAAAAAAGGAAAAAAAAAAAATTCTTGCTCAAGAATTAACAGTCAAACATTAATATACTATGTACACCTTTGCCATTTACACATTAGCATCAGGCCGTTTATTACAAAACACTATACACTTTCCACTGCAGGCGGGTTATATATTGACAGCAAGTTTCTGCAGATAAGACAGTGAATAGACTCTCCAACTCCAAGTCGATTAGGAATAGTTTTTTTTTTCTTTTTTTCTAGTTTTAAATATTAGCCAGACACAAAGGAAGGTTGGACTGTAAGGCCTGGGTGCACAGTCTCGGAGGAGTTAAGTAAAATGACTAAGAGTTTCACTAATCTTTTGTCTGAATTAGGGGGACTTCTTCGCTTCCTTCAAATTCTTCTTGTGCTCGTTGGCCTGTCCTCTGAGGATTGTTCATGTGATGTGCTGCTGGCCCGGTATATGGTTGTCCATGCAAATGGTTATTCTAGAAAACCGGTACAGATCGAGTTAAACAAGTTTATTTTAACAAATTTGACATAACATACATGAGAAAAAGACAACATATGGTGTAAATGTAGCCTTAGTACAATGTTTAATGGATATATTTAGCATATACACAGGAAAGTAATATATATACACATACATACACACACTCACTGAGTGTTTGCAACGTAGACTTAGAATAGTGAGACAAAAAGCTTCAGTCTGCTGGGGTAAGTCTATGGATACGTTTAATATATATAGTAAACATATATATTATACTTCAATATATATATTAAAAGCTTTTTGTCTCAATATCCCATCCACAGACTAAACATCAAACTGCCGATCATTGCTCGTCTCTTTTTTGTCTTTTTATCCCCCTTTTCTTTTTGTTCATTAATCCCTAATATTATTGTTGTCATAGTTTGTACTTCTCTCTGTACCCTCTCTGCTGCTGTAACGCTGTGAATTTCCCTACTGTGGGACTAATAAAGGATTATCTTATCTTATTATCTTAAGATTAGCTGGACTACTGTACAGTACAAGCGCACACCTCCAGAGCCTCCCCTTCCGCAGCAGATTCTAAGATCATGCTAGCAGGGCCCTCACTATTATGGTTCCAAGTTCTATATTTTTCTGTAATGTCTTATTTTGTTTGTTTATGTACCCCATGATTTGTATAATACCATGGAATATAATGGCACTATATAAAGATTATTAAAAGACTTATGTTCTGCCCAACATATAGTTAAAACAGAGCTAAAAAACAGATAAATAACATAGCCCAACAAGTGGGTGAAATTATTTTTCTAGCACTATGGAGGCACTCTAATAGTTATGTCATCACTGATGTGTAATAGCTTAATGGAGCTTCTGTGTATTAAGTAATATATTTGCCCTCTGGGGTAAGGGGAAAACACACTACCTGTAGATTTCATAAGTATGCCCTGAGATCACAAATAAGGTTCATGGATAAGCTATTTCTTATAACAGATTGATATTTAATAAATTAACACTGCAAACATGGGTGAGTTTTACCTTCAGAATTTGAAGGTCCTTAGTAAGAGTTAAGGACAGTAAATCAGCAGCTTGTTAACATTACTGCAAAATCTCAATATAAAACATTCACGCTAAAGCATCAAAACATGCAATAGACAGAAGGACATAACCCATTACTCTCTTTGTACACACTTCAATAATCAACAATCTTGCCCCTGGCCTATTAGGAGGGTGGATCAGCGATATACAGAAGACTTGTAAATGCAAAAAAAATCCTCTGCTTGGCTCCAAATGTCAAACAGAGACATCTTTATTAAAGTAACTTCATGTCCCCAAACACATACACAAATCACTCTGTGACATGAAGTAACTTAAACAAACATGATCCACCGGACATTTTAAAACTGGATCACAATTTTTTTTATTTTTTTTTTTTACAATTATGGACCTCAGCTTTTGATGGAAAGGTGATCCCAGCATTTACAATGGTATGAACCAGGTGAGCTGGAAATTTCTGGTTTTTGGATATTTAAAATACAATATAGCTCGGCCGCTTTTTAATTTAAAAATCTGAAATAAAGGCCAAAATTAGGAGGTTAAGATTTTTACTGGAGACATTATAGGTTGGCTGCCAGATCCAATAAAAAAAACAAGAATAGCCGATCAGTGAATGTGAACATTGCAGTTAGTGATTGACAGAGCGGCTATTTCACAAGTGTTGAGGGGAACAACTATAAAGACTAGGATACCAGACAACTAAATTTTACTAACAAAAATGAAAAAAAACAACATTGCAATATAAGAGTGGTTTGGAATAAAAAACCCAAGAACTTGTTCTGATAAGTGACATAATAATATAGCTAGGAGGTTGACATATTGACAAACTGAAGGGACCCGATAAAAATGACTTTCATTAACACACACCAAGATGTGGATTATACCTGGGATAGAACAGCAGTAAATTATAAAGAAAAAAGAAATATGAAATAGAAGTGCTTCTTATACCTGCTGATACTGAGAACCTGGTGAATGGGGGTACAATGGGGCATCTTCAGGAGGGGAGGACTCATGTTCCTCAGGAGCATCTTGGTCATCTGGCTCCTATAAAGTTTGCAAGAGTCGAATTTTACACAGATTTACCAACTTAGAACCCAAGTTCACTGGCAGAAGAATCCCCTCAGTTGCTATATGTAGTTGTGCCCTTTATCAATATTAGTCCTCAACTCTTATTTAAAGTCTGACAAAGGGAACGCTGACGAATAGAGTTAACTCCAGAAAAAAAAAAAGCACAAGCATTTCAAGAGAAGAATAATATGGCTTCATATATAAAATAAGTGGACAACTACGGTCTTTAAGTCCTAACATAAGCTTCTATTAAAACACTCAGAACCAACATACAACACCAAAAAGGACAAATGTTATTATAAAATTAGTATAATTAGTAGTGCTTAATCAAAAAAAAACCAAAGTTAGGCCTAATTTACACAAACATTTGAAAACGGCCCTATGTACGGTCGCATTCACGTGGAGCATACGCCCTCATTCATTACAATGGGCCATAATGTCCACCGTACTGTACTCTGCGCAAGACTTAAATATAGATGAAAATAGGACTTGCTAAATATTTTTACGTTTTGGACATCCCATAGAAGTCTATGGGAAGGTATAAAACATGGGTTGCATACTTGCTACATACAGTTGTGGATCTTATGCTGCCAACAATTATGCAAAGACATTTCTAGAATGTATCTGAAGTGATTTTGCATTTTGTGCATTATTTTGTTCAATAAGTTATAAAAACTGTAATAATGTCTAAACATTCAAATTAAAAGTGCAGCTACACTGTCATTCCTGATGTGCTTTATACTACATTGTAATACAAATCAAATCATTTCCCTCTGCTGTTTGCTGGAATAAATGGCTGCTGGAATGTGTGGTAGTTTGTGGTCAGGAATTTTGGCCACCAGCAGGACTCCTAAACTCGGGATGAGAAGAGAGATTTTATTTGATTTATTAGAAAGTATGCTTAAAGGGGTACTCTCATTTCAGAAAATTAATCTTATGTGCATGATGAAAAATAATAAAATTTTCCAATATACTTTCTGTATCAATTCCTCAGTTTTCTAGATCTCTGCTTGTTGTTATTCTATAGAATATGTTCTATGTTTGCTTCTAGTGGACAGAAACCTGACCAAGGTCAGACAGGTGCATAGATTGTTAGTATCAGAGAGTTATTAGAGCTGTGTGTTATAACGAGCCATGCGCCTATGGGACCATAGACAGATTTATGTCCACTGGAAATAAACAATGGAGTTTTCTATAGAATGACAGCAAACAGATCTAGAAAACGGAGGAATTGTTATAGAAAGTATATTGGCAAATGTTATTATTTTTCATTATGCAAACAATAAGATTAATCTTCCGAAATGGGAATACCCCTTTAATCCTTTTGCACATCAACCTGTGCAGCATCTTCTGTACTGCAAAGCAATCCGGGAAGATCACACGGCTCCCCTTGATGATGCCATTTACCTATTAAGACAACTGGAGCTACACCTTTAACCTTCTCCAGCCAATAGAGAAACAGATTATATTTCTCATAAGATTTAAGATGAAGATTCACTTTTACACACTTCTTAACTAAATGAATATCTCAGCATTAAGAGAGGCTGGGCAACTTACAGAATCACAAGACGACCACGTCATTCTAGTATTCTTTCAGGGAACCAGATCACAGACCAATGTTAAAATCTTTTCTTAGTGTTTCAAAGAGTAGAATAGTGAACTTTCACAGTAAAGCAGGTTGTTTGCATCATGTTGATGAGGTATAGGCTAGTCTCACAGTAGCTCATATATATCATGTATAAAATAAGTTCAATAAAAACTAACATTACCTCTTCTGGGCACAGCTCACAAGCCTTAGCAAGAGTCATTCTAGCACTGTGTGACCTCTCTAAGAAGTATCCATTTGAGGTTTCATTGCTTTGTACTGGTGGAGACCAGTTGTTGTAGGTGTACTGAGGATTGCCAGTGTACGGCCGGCGCTCCAGTTCATCACCTAACCATTCCACTGCCCACGTCCATTTCCTTTTCAAATCTCCATTGCTCTAGGAAAGGGAAAACAGAGGATTATGATACATATTGCTGGATGTGGTAACAGTACTTTAACTATAGGTGAATTTTGCATTGTTTTGAAGTCATTTTGGAAACCAGTATTAAAGAAAAGCTTATTACTGAATGGACCCATTGGGGACATTTATTAAGATGCCAGTTTTCTGATGTACAAGCCCTGAAAACAATCGCAATTCCTTACGAACCGTCAGGAATTGCAATTATTTCCTCTTATGCCATCTCCATAAAGTTTCTGCCCCTGCGCACTCACTATAGCCTGCAATCATTCAAGGCTGAGCAATCATAGGTAATAGCGCAATGCTACAGGGTCTGATACATCTAGCGCAGCAGAGTGGCCGGCTTAGCTAGCATTTGATAAATGTCCCTCGTTGACTACGTTGTAGCAATGGGTTTCTCTCAAGTGATATATTAGCCCTTCTTACCTGTAATATCTGGTAAGCAACAGAACAGTTGCTGAAAAGAGCCACCATGCATTTTATGCATTGATAAGCTCTCTTCTGATAGTGGTTCTTGGAGCGCTGGATGGTATCAAACAAACCATCTCTATCATCCGGTATTCCTTTAAGTGCATTATGAATTCTGAAGACAACAACAAAAAAAAAAAAATACAAGTTTTATATTTCCCTTTTCAAGTATTTGGTGATGCAACAACTCACATCTGGGAAACCATTTTATTTACTGTGGTAAATATCTGTGAAGTCATTTACCTATGGGTCTGCCAAGAGTCCTCAATCAACAAGACCTGGAGTAACAGATCCAAATAAGGTCTGAGCTCATAGGTATAAGAATATGCCACCTACACACACAAAAATAAAAAAAAGTTAGCTTTTTTATCAGTCAGTCAATGCCCTATATACAGCAACCTTTACCCAATCCAAAAAATAAAAATCTAATAAAGAAGGGGTTGTCCACTTTCAACAAATAATTGATACGGCTTAAGGCTATACAACATTTTTCGGCTTGTATGGTATATTGAATAATTGTATAACTTTTCATTACACAAATAATATCAATTATGTAAAGAAAGTGCCAACCCCTTTAAGTAAAACCGGTGTAACAAAAAGGAACATTGATTTCTTACCTGCCACAGCAATTCACTGAGAACTGTAGATGAGAACTGTGGATTCTCCCAGCAACAAAATCGTAGAAGTTTGATGGTCTCCTCAGAGTTGCTGCAGTCCTCAATTATTTTTTTTACATAACTGGTTTTCACAAACAACAACTCGGCCACATTCTGCTGCAGTGGCATTATAGGCTGTGATAGGTTAGGATCTCCATAGGGGTTGGTGAGTGGTGGGTTACCTGGACAGGGTTATACAAGTTAAAAAGTAGTTAAAAATTTAAAAATATTAAATTGTGTGTGTTTTTCAATGTTAAACACTAAATGAGAACAAATGTAATAAAAAGTTCCAGAATAAATAAGTTTCTTCTGCACACTTGTTATGGTGTCCCTAATCTTTTCTAAATTGCTGAAGAGAAGCGAATGCACAAATTCTCTCACTGGCCTACACAATGACTAGTAGTTAGTAGTTTAAGCTCGAGTCTGATGATGTTCTTTAGAGAGTGAAGATGAAGGGATGTGTAATAGCCAGAGAACCCAGAGGGGTTCTGGTAACGTCTCCCTCAAAGCAGTTCTGCTTCTTTTAAATAAAAAGTTAATTTTATGACTAAAAGTATAAGAGCATAGCACCAAACAAAGATATTGCTGTATTCAGGTGTGCGGCACTCAATTCTGCTAATTCTACACACCTCCCTCTCCCAAGCTGGGAGCATGGGAAAGCAA
This sequence comes from Engystomops pustulosus, assembly GCA_019512145.1. Taxonomy (NCBI): domain Eukaryota; kingdom Metazoa; phylum Chordata; class Amphibia; order Anura; family Leptodactylidae; genus Engystomops; species Engystomops pustulosus. The sequence continues at coordinate 208,551,903 of CM033642.1, forward strand.
GGCGACATCAAGCAAGAGAAGTGAAATTCCGGCTCTCATGTGAAGTAAATTCCCTCTCCTAGCATGGGAGAGGGAGGTCGCAATGGCGTGCTTATTTAGCAGCCGAGAGCGCTCTGTGTTGTTAATTATAACTTTCTTTATTAAATGATTCTGCCGTGTAAAGATTAGCCTGGATCAAGGTGAAGAGAAGTGGGGGTGAGTATTAATAGGGTTTTTTTTTTTTTTTTTTTAAATAAACCTTCAATGCAGTGCCTTACCATTTATAGAAGACTGCATGCGCGATGATACATCGCAACACCGGATAAGCTGTGACACAACAGTGTACAATTTGCCCAATTCAGCATACTGATATTTGATTGGGGGACCAGGCCCTTCATCCATTGCTACTAGCATAAATGTTGCAGGCACATTGAGTTTCAAGAGCTGGGTCTTTTCTTGCATCCCTGAAAAACAAAATGTATTTATGTTGTATTAAATAAAATTCTTACTTGTGTTGAAACAAAAAAAAAAAAATTCTGAAGACATTTTTCTCACCAAGATTAGCATACATGACGAAAAGATTGAAGTACTGTTGTAAATGCCGTCCATGCTCAGACACTTCTCTTCTCAAGAGGTTCAAGACTGCCCGCAGCAACTGATCGCTCAGACTCAAATTATCATAAGCCTGGAAAGGAAAGGTACATTAACAGCCAAAACGGATTTGTGATGTGGAAAGGAGTTACAAAAGCATTGCTGTGCTTTAGAATGAATAGATCTGCTCAGAGGAAAGAATTATACATACCTGACTTGATGGTCCAGGTGAAACAAAGGGTAAAGTACAGGGCCCATCTTGCAAAGAAAAATGTGCAATAAATACTACAAGCTTTGCAAAAGCTCCTCTAACTTCAGCACTAGGGCACTCCAAAAGATATTCAGAAAAGCGATTTGGATAAGCAAAAAGAACGCCATGTGCAAACCAGTAGCGAACATTTTTGCTATGGCGGAGCAAGATGCAGAGTGCATCATACCTGAAACAGCAATAACCAAAGTCAGTACACAACTATACACCAAAGAGTTATTAAGGCTTTGTACACAGTATAGGAAAGCATACGCCAAACTAACTTATCTTAATAAAATCTATATATTACTTTCTAGCAGGATCCATTTAATAATGTAGCTGAAAGAAAAATATGCAGTGCACCATAACAGCAATTCTGTTATTTCCTTACACTACAGCCTGTATTGTGCAATGCTGTTCATAGAAGTAACCTTGTAGTTCAGGGATGGCTTTATTGGAGAATTTAATCTAAAAAGGGTGGTTTGGGGTTCATCTGCATATCTAATAAATGTAAAGCGGCATGTACCACCACATTTAGTATAGGTTTCACCATGTGGCAGATAGACAATGTTAAAGAAAACATTACCAGTCACTGGCAGGCCCCCGGACAACTTTCTTTGTATGAAATCCTGTAGTGAACAAGAATTTAGCAGCAAGCTGTATACTAATCATGGTTATTTCTTCTGGCTCAGGCATCAAATGTTCTTGCCCTGAAAATAAAAAATATAAATAAAAACCCAAGCATGGCAAAGTCCAACCCATTAACCACTTATGAATCAAGGCTGTAACTGGCCAAGTTTTTACATGAACGAGTCTGTGCAATCATGTGCCTACTATTGATATGCATTGAGTATTTGACATTATACCCCCGATGAGCAATAAGCCTAAGAGCAGATCTTTCTGCCCCATGGAAGCAAAAAGAGTTTTATTGCATCGTCTGCTACACCTTTAAGTAAAGCAATTGCTTCAGTGTTTCTTAAAGTCTTCTCAGATCACTTTAAAAGTAGATGGATAAGGAGGCTAAAGTGAATCTACTCATACCTAGAGAATATTTCTATTATCAGTTCAGCTATCACTGGAGTACAGGACAGAAAGCTGAATAACACACTGCTAAAAGGAGGAAGAAATCAATAAGAATAAGGGGAATAAGAACACAAGAACATTTTTAATTAAAAAGTACATTACTTTAATCATCTGCAGTGTTAAAAAGGTAACCCGTAACCAATTTCTTCACAAACACAGCTAGTGGTAGGTTCCCATAAAGCCCTATTAACTAACAGACACCGTTCTTTTATCGTTTCCCTCACATCCCAATAAAATCAACTTTATAATCTTGCCTTGCATATGGCATCTAGAGGGAGTAGAGTGGTGTGTTACCTCCTTGGGCTGAATCCAGCAGCTGCTCCCCATACCTTTTCAGCACTTTGTGTGTTGTGACCAGGGTGACATCTAAGGTCTATTTGCTTCCCAACATTTGCAAACTGTCCCATGCACATATCGGATCACATGAAACCACAGCAGCCATTGACTTCTACTCCTTTCCATCCTCCATGGAGTCATCCAGTGATTTTATGTGATCAGATACATTTATTGGACACAGTATGAAAATGTCAGGAGGCAAAAGGACCTTAGATGAGGTCACCCTGGTCACATGACAGTAATTTCTGAATGCAGAGCAGGCATGGGGAGGAGCTGCTGGATTCAGCCTGAGGAGGCCATGCCCCCTGATGTGCTGTAGATCTGGCTTTATCCAAGGCAAGATTACAAAGTTGATTTTATGAGGACATGGAGGGAAAAATTTTTTTTAGCTAATAAGTTAATAAGGCTCTATGGGAACCTGCCACAGTAGTGAAAAATGTGACAGGTTTCCTGTTAATTAAGCAAAAGTGATCCATACTTAATGACAGCTGACAAATCTAGAAAAGCATGAAGAACAGATACAGAAAGCATATTGGACCTGTATAAATTTTTTTATATGCATTAAAAAATTCACAGCTACTTGTAATTCTTACAAAAAGCAGGGGAAAAATTATAAAAAGAACATCTCCCCTCAAATCAGGATTACTACTAACCTCTCTCAAGGATTTTGACTAATGTGGGAAATGAATGTTGCATTTTGTAGTTAGAATGGAGGGCAATGGGTCAGTAGCTGAACATACTACCCTTACTAAAGACAACAGATCTATTACGGCTTCAATTTAGCTTTTATCTTAACACAAATACACCCTTGTTCAGAGCTGGAAAGGCCATTCACTTGTGCCCACCTAAAAGAACATACAAGCAACCACATACATGCTCCAATATGGACGCTTAATAATTATCAACATTCAGCAGAAATCTGAGATTGGTAATGGCAATCACCGTCTCCAATGATTAAAGGGCTTTGCCACTCAGAAAAGTTTACAAAGGGTAACTATAAGACTAAAATAGGGTCATACATATAATACTTGCCAAGGTTATATTGGCAAACCTCTTTAAACATTTATTCATCCACAAAAAAGTCAATGCCTGAAAGAGCTTTAAAAAAAAAAAAAAAAAAAAAAAATTTCTAAAAATCCAACAAGACAAACAACCACAATATGGAGCCTACAGGGTCACCAAAGACCTAATACATCAATCTGAAATCCATAAAAATTATTAAGCTCTCAATTCCAGCAAATACACATGGCATCATGCGAGTCATTCCCCCACATACATGTAAAAGGGGGAATAAGCAAACTAGAAGAAAAGGTCCAACTTACCTGGGGGTGGGTTCAGGTAGACGCTGTTGCAAGTGAGTAATTTCTTTATAAACTGAAAATATTCTAGGCTGAACTGCATTCGGTTGTGCATGAATTGCACATTCTGCTTACGTACGCTGCGCTCAATAGCAGAGGGCATCTTGATCTGATGGGGTTTTGAGGTGATTGTTAGTTCATTAATATATTTGATCAGTTCATTGTCCTTGTCTAGAGTGTCCATACGCTCATAAAAAAGAATGTAAGCGTTCCACCACCTCTTCTGACGCCGGTATGACATTCTTTTCATCATGTGATCAAACACTTCCCCCATGTACTCGCCTCCAAAGCACTGGTTCTTCATCTCTTCGTCGTCATCCATTTTGCACTCTGTTACGTCTCCATCATCAAACTTATACCAGCGGTTCTTTTCGCCATCACCACCATTTCTTTGGATGATGTAAGAATAGTAGTGACCTCCACTGGCCTGCCCACTGTGCACCAACACCCCTACTAGCCTGTATTTGGTACTTCCAGGAGGTTCATTTTCAGTTTGTTCATTGGGGATGACTTGATTTTCAGGGTTTACATCATCTCCCTCCAATTTTGCTACACCAGCCACCGTGTACGGCTCCATATCTAGTTCACGTGGAAACTCAAAATAGTCATTAAATTTAATTGCACATTCCCTTTCCCAATCGTAGTCAAATCGCTTCAGCTGGATGGCTAAAACAGGAGGCAGCTTCTTTATTAACAAACGCTTCACTGTATCAACCTGGAAGCACAAGAATATTTGTTACAGATATGTGGGGACCACCATTGCCATAAACAAGGGTTATATTGGTATATGAGGGTTCATTCACATCTGCGCAGCGGCTTTTTCTGTCGTGTTCGGTTACAGGAGCAGTACAAAAATTAACAGATTTGGTGTCTAAACTGATGGATACCAATGGAACCCAAAAGATCCTATTGACAAAAATTAGGGCTTATTGGTCTTCCGTTTGGTAAAATGAGAAGACCCTAACAGGATAAGTGAATATAGGACAGATGGCCATGGTTTGTCTTGGACATAAGAGTAGCATTCATAACTTTTAGCATGTGGGGTGGTTTCCAAGCAAAGATCTGAGATCCATATTGGCAGCACATAAGGCTCACAGTAATAACACATTTTCAGTAAAAAGAGCCCCCTTCAATTTCTTGGATCACCACAACAGCACGGTTCATGGCCTAAAACTCAAAAATGCATTTGCATGAGAAATGTATTTGCTTTTCAACCCAGCATAGAAGTTGCATCTTCTACTTTATGGAAAGAAAAAGAATTTACCTTTTTGTTGCACTTTTCACAGTGGTAAGCATTTGCACCTTCCAGCAAGTCTCCTTTGACATACTGCTCCATTGAGTCAAGCAGGTTTTGGTGGTTTCTAATATCTACATTCAGAGTTGTAAAGGATTCTTCACATTCGTACCTGAAAAGTTGAAAGATTCAGATTTCAAAGCCTTATTTCAAAAAAGTGTATGATATGTTTCCCTTTTATATACACACAAATTTCTTTATAAGTTTTAAGAGCTTTTTTCCTTTTCAGATAAGATAATGAACCATAACTACTTTAGTAAAAGTGGAAACTCACCTATGAGGGCATCCTTGGCAAATTTTTTGATCAGCAAAGGAACCTCCCAAGACTTTGCTTAACATAGTTGGGTGACCTAATGCCTTTAAAGCTTCATCTAAACTGTCAACAAGAGAATTGAAAAACTCTAAAGCATCGTGTTGCTCTCGAAGGTTAACTGGTTCTCCCCAAAGCCTAGGACCAGAAAAAAAATTAATTACTTTGTATTTTTCACAGAGACATTTAAAAGTTGTAAAAGGAAACCACAAAGATATGCCCTCAGGTCCTAAGTAGTACTCACACAGCACAGCTTAGGGTGTGAATTTTTCAGTCATTAGTAAACAGAGCAAGGATGAAAGACATCATCGGGCAAATCACACATTGAATTTTAGCCCAAACCCGTTCTGTGGAGTGTGGTGTGCTTGGATGTGTGTTAGTGGTAGTCCAAATAGTCAGGCTGCCACTAATCATTATGTAATTGTACATCCCAATCATTACATGCTGAATTTAGACCTTAAAGTTCTAGAAAGCAACCTTCAGAATAAGTTTATTTTTTCATGCCTAGACTAAATACAAATCTTAACTACTGGCATGTAACTAACCTAAACTGTTTCCAGAAACCTCTTGGGACATAGTACTGTAACCTAGATGCTGCCAAGTGGCCAAATATAACTTGCAGATGCCTCAGCACGCCAATATTGTATTCTTTTCTGTCCTCAGTTTTGCTAAGCGAGGGCTTTTCTTCATACTGGTGAGGATAACCAAAGACATCATCCCCACGTGAGTCTACGTTACTCTGTGAAGGCAAAAAATATTACAGATACAGTGACAAACATTTTCTTCCTACATCAATTAAATAACAAAGATAAGATAAGTAAAAAGGTCTTCTTAGGCGTTCACATTGTTTAAAATAAGAAATAACTGGCACTGCAATACAAAAAGCTTTAAGCTTTGTGAAAAGCCCTATAAAAAGGAACCTGTCGCCACATTTTCACAAATACAGCTAGTGTAAATTTTTCCATATAGAGCCCTATTGGACTCTCATCAGGCAAGTTGCATAGAAGTTTACAAACTGATTTTTTTATTTTATCGTTGCAGCCATGGGAAAAAACATTTGATTCCAAAGACAGGTTCACTTTAAACCTTTTACTAGCTCTTTGAGCAAGTAGAATAAGACATGTTCAGATACCTCATTGTCTTGTTTCTCATCGCCAGACATGTCATCATCAACGTCACTACCAGTGCCTTCAATAGCAAGAATTCCATTTCTGATGGGAGGTATCATGTACAACTGTTGGATAACAGAATTCATATAACATGTAGCACCAGCATTTTTTAGACCTACAAAGCCCTTGGGAGGTCGTGGCCCAACTGGGGGAAGATATTCCCACTCTGTAAGTGCTTCACAACCTATAAAAAGGTGGAGGAATGAAGAATGTAAGATCAGTTATTGTATCCCAATTCACAGGAATTGCAGATTTAGAATAGAACTTGTAATTATTATTGGAATACATTACAAACAATTTAAAGAAACCAGGAGAGGAAAACCCTAAATAAACCTGCAAGTCAAAACTTTTTTATGACGTGGACCAATTAACAAAGTTACTCTCGAAGAGGACTGTTCAAGGAGATCTGGAACACTAAACCACCCAGAGGTCCTTATGGACTGGTATAAAAATCACCCTATAGGAAGTCCCAATGTCCCCACTATTTAAATGAAAAAAAACTAATTACGTGTATCGGGCCTCACCACTTCTACGCAGTTGCAGTAAAGCCGGCGCCATGTGTAGGCAAGCATACATGTGTGGGTTTTTAACATTTTTTTTTTTTTTTTTTTTTACAGTGGGCACAGAAAGACTTGCTAAACCACTGGTCCCTAAGGACCTGTGGGTGGGTTAGTGTCCCAAATTGCCCTGACAGGCCCTCTTTAATAGGGCCATAAAATAGGGTGAAAAAAAAACAAAAAAAAAAAAAACACACAAATCTTATAGACATATACAAGAGTAAATATTACTTCACCTGTGTAATACATTTCATTCAGCGTATCAACAATTTGTCTGAGATTCCGAACACATCCCACAGCTAACGCAACAAGCAGTTCAAATCCTGCATTTACTGTAGCCGGAGAACTACACACAGGAATAGCTTGTTCTGCTGGAAGCTCGCCAGTTTTCATGTATTGCAAATAAACGTTGGAAGCTGGAAATATGAAGTCATCAATCAGCTCCTAAAATGAAGAGAAAAAAATAAAGCACAACGTTAGCTCACAAATTATCCCTCCTTATAACAATTGCTGAAGATCATGACTTGGGTTCTACACACATTTTGTTTGAGGCACATGTTTTGCATTCAGTTGAAACAACTGAAACGCATCAATCTTACTTGGGACAGTAGACCATTCATCTATAGTCTTATGGAAAGGCCACAGTAAAAAAAAAAAAAAAAAGTTGAATTATTCTTACCGTTAATTCCTTTTCCATTAGTCCACCATGACGGCCCTACATGGAGGATGACCCTTGACCCTGCAGGGACAGGAAGCGGAGAGGTTAAAACACCCCCCCCTGCATCCACATACCAGTGGCTTCCAATAACGAACCTTGGCAGTGGATACGACCCATTTATTATATGTTTCATTCACATACAATATAGTCATAAACATTTACAGCAATAATATGACATAGGGTGGGAATATACATGGGCCGTCATGGTGGACTAATGGAAAAGGAATTAACGGTAAGAATAATTCAACTTTTCCCCTAGCGTCCCCCATGACGGCCCTACATGGAGATATAACAAATAACCAATTCCTTTTAGGGGGGGACAACAGCCTGTAAAACCTTTCTACCAAAGGCTAACTCTCTAGCACAATGTAAGTCTAGTCTGTAATGTTTCGCAAAAGTCATGTGGCTGGACCAAGTAGCTGCTCTACAGATCTCCTCTATTGATGCTCCTTTCTTCTCTGCCCAGGATGCTGCCATGGCCCGAGTTGAGTGCGCTTTAACCTTCCCCGGGGTTTCTAATCGTTGAGTTGTATATGCTGCTCTGATTACTGATTGGATCCATCTTGCAATCGATGCTTTGGAGGCTTTTCTGCCCTTATTTCTACCCCCATATTGAAGAAGGATATTGTGATCCTGGCGCCAAGATTCAGTCTGTTTGAGATATTGTAATAGAGCTCTTTTAACATCCAAGGAGTGCCAGGCCATCTCTTTCGGATTTTTGGGTTCCTGGCAGAAAGAAGGCAGGATGATTTCCTGATTCCGATGAAAGTCAGATGAAACCTTGGGAATAAAAGTTTTGTCTAGAGTTAAGGTTACTCTATCACTGGATATTTTTAAATAAGGCTCTCTAATGGAGAGGGCTTGTATTTCTCCCAATCGTCTAGCTGAGGTTATAGCTACTAAAAATGTTACTTTTAGAGTCAGATCTTTTATGCTAGCTGATTCTAGAGGTTCAAACGGTGGCCCGGTTAGGTAGTTTAGAACTAAGGAGAGATCCCAGGTAGGAACTCTTTGTTTGAGTTGTGGCCTCAACCTGGAGGTGGCCCTAATGAATCTCTTAATCCATCTATGATCTGCGAGAGGTATATCAAAAAACGCCCCTAAAGCTGATATCTGTACCTTCAGTGTATTGGTTTTTAGCCCTTTTTCAAATCCTGCTTGTAGAAAATCCAGGACCTGAGAAATATTGGGAGATAATTGATTAGGGGTTGCTGTTCCACAGAAAGCTACAAATTTCTTCCATATTTTGGAATATATAGCAAACGTTATCGGTTTACGACTTGCCTTAAGTGTAGAGATCACACTGTCTGACAAGCCTTTAGACCTTAATAGTCCCCATTCAGGATCCAAGCCGAAAGCTTCAGGTTTTGCGGGTCTGGATGGTATATGGGTCCCTGATGAAGAAGGTCCTTCCGATATGGGAGTAATATTGGGTCTGCTATTGCTAATGCTTTTAGTGTTGCAAACCAATTCTTCTTGGGCCAAAAAGGAACTATCACAATTGCTTTTGCTCTGTCCGTGATAATTTTTTGTATCATCTTGGATATCAACGGCATTGGAGGGAAGGCATACATTAAGGGTGCGACCCACTTGTGACTGAATGCATCTCTCTGACAGATCGAGACATCTCTTTGCAGCGAGAAGAAAAGACCTGTTTTGGCATTTTCCTTGGTAGCGAAGAGGTCTAACACTGGAACTCCCCATCTCTGTGTTATCTGGCCATAAATTTCTTGGTTTAGAGACCATTCGTGATGGTCTATCAACCTCCGACTCAGGAAGTCTGCTATCCCATTCTGACTCCCTTTTAAATGTATAGCTGTTAGGGACAAAATGTTGTTCTCTGCCCAAGTGAAAATTTTTCTTGATAGCTGCAACAGGTCTTGACTCCTGGTGCCCCCTTGATGGCGGAGATAAGCTACCGTCGTCACATTGTCTGAGTAGACTTTGATATGGGAGTCTTTCAGATATTGAGAAGCTCCCTTTAGAGCTTCCCAGACCGCCTTCAACTCTCGATGGTTTGAGGATCGCTTCTGAGTCGTCAAGGACCATTGCCCTTGAAGATACCCTCCTTCCAGATATGCCCCCCATCCTGACAGACTCGCATCCGTCTGAATGACCTTTATTGGCCAAGGAAACCAGTGAACTCCCTTTTTCAGATGATCTTCTTCTGTCCACCACACTAGGGATGACTTTATGGATGGAGGTAGTTGGATCTTTTGATCTAGGTGCGAGGGATCTTTGTCCCAGGATGACAGAATCCAACTCTGAAAGGTCCTTGTATGACTCTGGCACCATTGGACTGCTCCTATGCAGGCGGTCAGATGCCCCAACACTTTCATAGCCTCTCTTATTGTGCAAGACTGACGTTGCAGAAATAACAGCATCTTTTGAATCATAAGGCTCCTTTTTTCCTCTGGTAGGAAGGACATCTGGAGACTGGAATTTAGTTGTATACCCAAGAAGACAGTTACTCTGTTGGGAATAAGATTGGACTTTTCCCAATTGATGATCCATCCCAGTTGTTGCAGGGTTGAAATAGTTAGATCCCTGTGTGAGATCAACTCTTCTTTCGTAGTCCCAATTATTAGCAGGTCGTCCAGATATGGAATGATCTTGACGTTTTTCATTCTCAGATGGGCTATTACTTCTATTAAAATTTTTGAGAAAGTCCTTGGGGCTGATGAGACCCCGAATGGTAAGGCCTTGTATTGGAACCTGAAGATTTCTTCCGTTGGAGAGAGAATCGCAAATCTGAGATACTTTTGGGACTGCGGACAAATGGGTACATGGTAATAGGCATCTTTCAGATCTATTGTACATAGGAATGCCTGATGAGGGATGAGATTGGTAGCTGAACTGATCTTTTCCAGTTTGAATTTCCTGTAGAGGATGAATTTGTTTAGTGATTTTAGGTTGAAAATTAGTCGGAAGGAGCCATTGGGCTTTTTTATCAGAAACAAGGGGCAATAATGTCCGGTCAATGTTGCACTCCTTGGTACTGGTACTACAACACCCATCTCTTGAAGTTTCATGACTTCCTGCCACAGTTGAAGAGAAAGAGATCGATTTTGCAGATTTGTTATTACAAATTTTTTGGGAGGAAGGGCTGTTAACTCCAATTTGTAGCCATTCTCCAACAGATTCAGGATCCAGGGGTTTGATGTTATCTGTGCCCACTGTTGATAGAACCCTAGGAGTCTTCCCCCCACTCTGGCGTCATTGCTTTCTGAACGGCTGAGTTGTGTTGCTGGAGCTGAGGAGAAAACCTCTTCCTTTTCCTCCTTTGGGATAGCTCCATCTCCCTTGCTTGCCTTTTCCTTTATAAGGAAATTTCCTTTCTCTTGGCTCACGAAAGGGTTGTTTCTTTGGAAAAGACTTTGTTTCTGGAAACCCTTTCCTCTTGTCTGCAGCCTTCTCTAAAATAGCATCTAGATCTGGTCCGAAAACATATTCTCCCTGAAACGGAATACCACACAATTTGGATTTGGAACGGAAATCCCCACTCCATTGTCTTAACCATAGCGTACGTCTGGTAGCATTTGAGAGGGCGCCTTCCTTTGCGCTAAACCTTACTCCTTCTGCTGATGCGTCCGCTATAAACGCCGTTGCAGATTTCAAAGTTGGCATTGTATCCAAGATGACATCCCTCGGGGTTCCACTTCTAACATGGTTTTCCAACTCCGACAACCAGAAGAACATTGTACGAGCCACAGATGTTGTTGCTATATTGGCTTTAAGGTTTAACATACTAGCCTCCCAGGTTTTCTTCAACAAGCTGTCTGCCTTCCTATCTAATGGATCCTTCAATTGTATCGCATCTTCAAACGGGAGATCCGTCTTTTTTGCAATTTTGGTTACCTGTATATCTACCTTAGGGGGGTTATCCCATAGGCGAGAATCCTGCTCATCAAATATTAAACGGTTCTTAAATTCTCGGGATACCGAAATTCTGTTCTCTGGCTCTCTCCACTCCTCTAAGATTAACTGTTTTAGGGTATCATTCACTGGAAATACTCTCCTTCTTTTTGCTTTTAGAATACCAAAGAGTTCATCCTGAACTGATTTGGATTCTTCAACATCCTCGATCTTAAGCGTATCTCGTACGGCTTTTAGCAGAGCATCTAAATCTTCAGACAGAAACATATATTTTGATTCCATTTTACATGCCGAGGAAGAGGGAGGTGGTTCCATTTCAAATAATTCTACATTTGATGTGGATGCCTGTTCGCCCTCAGAATCTGATTCTGAAAGGGATTCTACCACTTTGGGTCTTTTGCAAGGTGGCTGTAACTGCGGAATCAATGCAGAAATGGATGAAGACACTGATGTCTGAATCTCACTCTTTATGAATCCTTTCATTTCATCCATAAATGACGATCTTTCCTCTCGCATTAATCCATCAATACATTCCTTGCAGATTGTTTTCTTATAATTAGGAGACAGTTTATTATAACACATATTGCATCTTTTTGAAGACGCTTTTTTCACCTCCACCTCTTTAGTTTTCGCCTTCTCCTTAGTATCCTGCTAAGAGAGATGGAGATCAGGAATTTACAGAGATCTTTTCGGTAAAGGAGGATAATCCCCCCGTCCCCCCAGATACCCCCGAAACCACTCACAGGAGTTATAGGCGGGGGTTCTGGTAATGTCACATCCATATTCAGGGATTCCATGCCTTAATCTAAACAAAGTATCATGTATTTAGATAATTCCAAACATAACATGTACTACAAGAAGACAAAACCTGACCTTATACAGAGTTTTTGCCGATTAAAGCTGCACCTGCATAACAGAATAAGGCAATTTAGATATTATACAGCAACATTAAGGTCATAGACCTGACAAAGTACCTTGCACCCACTGTTTAGGAGTGTCACGACCGAGTCACCGCTGATGTAATCCTATAGACCTCAGAGCAGCGTGTAGGTCGACCAGCGCTGGCGTCACGAGTAGATTCTGTAGACCTCAGATCAGCGTGCGCCATTTTTAAATTTTTTGGCGCCCTGCGCCGGCTTCAAAGGCCGAAAACGTCACTTCCGGTGAGACGCGGCCCACCGGAAGTTGTCATCAAGCTCCCGACACGTGGCCGGGAGCACCAAGATGGCGCCGCCGGGTGTCTTTGGCTTCCCGGAGCCGCAGGCAGAGCCGGCTGGAGACTTCGTGGGACCAGGAAGAGGAGGCACGGCGCTGATCGCGATCCCAAGTCTCCCAGGATGAAGGTAAGTACCCGCTCCTATTCAAAAAACTCCCCCATACAGTCCCACATGGCGGAGACCGGAGGAGTACTCTCCACTCCCTGCCCCTGTAGGGACAGGAAGCCACTGGTATGTGGATGCAGGGGGGGGTGTTTTAACCTCTCCGCTTCCTGTCCCTGCAGGGTCAAGGGTCATCCTCCATGTAGGGCCGTCATGGGGGACGCTAGGGGAAAAAAGAATACACACTACATGTAAAAGTTTATAACGAAGATAATGCAGGGGATTGCCTAAATGTCGGTCATGGGCCCCAGCAGACAAGGAAACTCCTATGCAATTGGAGCCTGCAGAGAGTTCCTCTAGTCTATGTAGGTGCATAAATTTGCCAAATCAGTTAGATCTGGGGGACTCTAGGGGTTTCTTCCATAGTCTAGGAAATAGGGTGCAGACAGCAGTCAACTCAAAGCCCATTAGGGAAGCTTGCTCCTGCAATGATGGAAACATTCCAGGATTCTGGCTAGGGTGGCTGCTAAAAAATAACACGTACATTCTGGTAACCCTATTTAGCTATGCTTTTGCTATTCTGGGGGGAAAGATGATGACCAGAATGTTTAACAGGCTGGTGAGTTTGGGTAAAAAAAAATAAATAAATAAAAAAAAAATAAAGCAGCTTTGGAACTACAAGAGGTATTGTCTGAAAAAAGTAGTCTGTGAGCAGGAAAGGGCTTGGAATCGGATTTTAATGCACCCCACTACCAACCCATGAGATCTTTTTACTGGTCCACCTTTTAAGGCCTAGGTTGAGAGAGTCAATGAAGGAGCTATAGTTAAGTTCATAAGTCAGCCAGGATTAGAGTCCTCACGTAGTAGTAATTGCCTCTCTTTTCTGTGCCAAAAAGGTACCGGTAAGAGAGGGACTGAGTAAGCATGGGGTCAAGGCCTAAAACAATTGGAGAGATTCACCTTATGATTACTGAAAAGGTCACGAAAGTGGAGCATTTACACGAGCGGTCAGTGATCATGAATGTGAAAGAGGGATCCATTCCCTTCTGGGGTAGTATACAGAGATTATATCCGTGCTAGCTTAAGGGGACCAAGCAAAACATTTTTTATATGTATTTGGCTGAAGGAGAGAAAAAAACTAGAGTAATCGTATTGTCTGAATAGACATGCGCAATCATGTTCGCCAAGATTTTTGGACTGACTGATGGATTTGCCCACATAATCATCAAAAACAAAGGGTATGTGATACCTTGATTAGATTAGCACCCCCTTTCTCGCAGCCAATGTGGTATTTCTTTTCCGGTGTTTGGAACGCAAGTAATTCTTTAGTTACTCCCAAATGGCCCTCCAGAATGGTTTCCTCAATACCAGTTTCACCAGTTCTTTTGACATCATCCTTAAAAAATAAATAAAAGAGAATAGTAACATAATAATTTAGAGATATTGTTTGGAAATATCACAACCTGTCAGCACTGAGACTAGTAAGCTTACCCTAATACGTTTAAGCCAATCTATTTCATTGTTCAGAAGCACTTCTGCATTGGGAATATTAATGTTGCTATTGTAAGCATAATTCAGAAGGTGCCTCAGCAAGGTGAAATAATCCCCAGAGTGCTTGGCTCGCTCTCTTGCAGTACTCTATAAAACAGAACATAAAAGCATGTATGAACTTTTAAGATTTGTGTTTCCAAATGTATAAAGTTAACAATGAGGACTTACCCCAAGTACTGTAAAGAGCAGTGTGATGAAGAAGATGAGGGGTCTGTGCCCCATGCAGCACCGAGTAGCCATAAGAAAGAACTGCTCTTGTGCCATTTGCCTCACAAGCCTACAAAACATTAAAGTGACAAAGTTCTCAGGACAGACATGTGGTATAGAATTAAGCATCAAGGAGAAAGTCAGATTCCCATAATAAAGTTCTTTTGTACAACAATGTGGTTTACATCCTTTTAATAAAAAGAGGTAAGCGGTTCTGCTGTTATTTTCCAATCTTTATATCTGTTGTGTCCTTTATAGATGGAGAAGTAAAAAAGTGTTACATTTCTATAAGTAGATGTAATCAAGTAAGTGGACATTAAAAACTGGGCCTACCCAGGGGATAAAAAAACAAAACAAAAAAAAAAACACGATAAAGTAACAAGATAAAGGAACTTACTTGCTTTGACAATGTAGAAGCAAATCAATAATGAAAGTTTGCCATGCTTTCTCCTTGCTGAGGGCTTCCAATGCTGTTGGTATCAAAGCAAAACACAAGGTCATCGCTTCAAGAGCCTCACAACAAACTTGTTCATCTTCTGGGTCGGGTTCATTACCAGCATTAGTCTGTTAAATAAGGATATATTAAAATGTAAATTTCCAGGGGTGAAAAAATATAGGTCTTTAAACACACAAGTAAAGGACTTTAATCTAGTACTGTACGTACAATAAAGAAGCTCTGATTATACACGTGTTATGTATAAACTACGGTTGGCTTTTAAAGTAGCATATTTCACACAACCGCACAGAAATGGCGATTAGTCACATCACTGTGGGGACTGATACTTGGAGGTGGCAGTCAAGAGCCTGAACAGAACCATAAGCCTCAGTCCAGTGTACAGGTTTCAGTACAGAGAGTCTGCCGAAATAGCCTATTGGGCACAACCCCTCAAACACTTAAAAATGACCTGTTTTGTGGAGAAGGCCATCACCACATGGCAAAATGGTAAAATGCCAAGTATGTCAGCAGTGTAAAAATGAAGCAGGCCTGCAAAAACGCCATTCCGAGTTTGGTTGTGTCTGACTAATTCACAAATCTCATCCTGAGGACAGGTCCTCATGAAAAAAAAAAAATAAAAATAAAGGAGTGGTGGCTCACTTAGAATAAGGAATACAAACAGAATTTCACCTTTGTCTGAATGGATGACATTTAACAGCTTTGACCACTTAATCATTTGTCTCTGTGTGGCAAGATTACAATTACTATATAGTATAGCATCCAAGAACAAATCCAGCACTTTCACGGGAGAAGCAGATAAAATCAATGATTCTTTATTTCCATGCTTTAGTATCCATAATACAGCAAAGTGAAAACGCAACCCATCAGACCTTCGTCATACTGACCTAGTCATGGTCTAGTGACCAATTACTATATAGTTTGATATTGCACCAATACTAGTCCTACAGAACTTGTTTGATACATTTGACAGCAAGATCTTGCAAATTATGTATAGTGTCCATGACTGTAAAATTAAATATGGTTTTTATTCTATCAGTAGTTAATGGTCTACATAGGCAGGTTCCCTTGAACTCTTAATAAACTTCCAGTATGTTTTCAAGCAGCTTCTAGATGTTTCTTTCATGGCCCAGCTTGGTGTCATCATCCAGAAAATCAACTTTGAAGTGAGATTTAAATTGGTTTTATGAAGTCAAGGAGATTAAGAGTTTAACACTGAAGTCGAGCTTTCCCTGCCTTCGAATGCCTTTTTACTGTAATTGATGGTCCTGCGTCCAGGGACATCAATGATCACATCTACTGAAGTCCGGTGAATGATGTCTTGAGAGGTAGGGAGGGCTTGATTTCAGTGTTCAACTCTCCGCCTCCCTGACTTTATACCTCTGACTTATAACTCTCTTCAAGGATGATTTTCAGGATTCTGTCACCACACTGGGCCATGAAAGAAACATGACCAAGAAGGTGTTCAACTGCTTGACAACATACTGGTAGTGGTTTATTGGGTCAATTTCTGATGACAAGTTCCCTTTAAGAGCATAAAACTTTTGACAAAAACAAAAAAAGGCTCTGCATTCCTCTTACTTTCTCATAAATTTTGCTTATTTCTTCATTAGCCGAAAAAACCAACTGAACAGATCCACAGCCAGATGCCCAGATCACTTTTTGTATTGCTCGAATGACACAAATATCGGGGATGTACTTAGAAGCCTAAAAAAAATAAAGTGACATTCCAATAGTGAATTAGCAGTTTAAATAGAAATTTTCTAAAGTATTAAAAAAAAAAACCTGTTTGCTTACTTCATCAGATATTTGTTGTGCCAGGCGTATTGCTACGTTTTTCAACATACATTCTGAAGTTGGATTAGGAATGTTCTGTAGGGCATTTTGTAGTACCACAGCTTGGTCATGGGTGGCCTAAAAATAAAAAATAAATAAATAAAATAGTAATGAAGAATTATACAATCCCATAATTAGCACTGCATTACTTTAAATAAATGAAACATACCTGTAACAGGTTTAATTAATCACCCTACCACACAAAATTTTCACGTCTGAAATAAGTCTCACATGTTTATTAAACGCTTTTACTTTCAAAGGGGTTATCACGGTATTGATGGCCAATAATTTGAATAAGTCATAACCATAAGATGCCCAGATAAGCCACACCTCACAGCCCTGCTGTTTTTGCCACCTGACCTACAGTTTACAAAGTCAGAAGTGTCTGTGCTATTGCAGCTCTGGGTGTCAGACCCTCAGCGATCACAGTGCCATTCATGGGAGATACCAGGTGGGAGAGGCTTACACTTTATGTTTAGCATCCACCTCTCAGTGGAAGCAGTTATAGAAGGTCTTCCGTGTAAACAAAAGACAATAATTAGTCCTGGTCTTAAAACTTCTCATTAATGTAGATTTAAATTGATATTAGCCAAAAACAAACATTTAAATATTAAAATTCAAAGCAGTTTGGGTTGCCTCAAGTATAAGCAGATTGTTTCAGCACAAAAATAGTGATCCCCATAGGTCCTCCTCTTGCTTTGATTGCTCCAGTGTCACTTCCATCCCCTCGCAATGCCAGCAGCTCACAAACCATTATGTCGGCAAGCGGCTAACGTCATTGTGTGAGCTGGCCGTGCGCGGGGAACCTAAGAGCATAGACACTGTGCTGGGAGATCGTATTTTCCGTGAACCCTTTGAAGGCATTCAAAGACCTTAGGTAGATACGGGCCATAATCATTTTTGCTCTTTTGAAGTTGAAAGAATAATCTAAGTTGTTAGTGGAAGCAGATTTGGATGGTAATTAGGTCCCCGAGACAAGAGGTCTGGGACTTGTGGGAGTGTTAGGTAACCTCCTTTTGAAATTTGCAGAAGTACCGGGAACCATAGTCTTCTTGTCCCAAAAGGAGTGATGAAGATCACTGTTGCCCGCATTTGTGGGACCTTCTGTAGGATCGACTGGAGATGAAGACGTAGGGAGGAAGTGCGTACAGAAAGTCGGAGCCAGGACTGGGCTAGGGCATCTACCCACCAAGTGGACGTCTGACACAGCAAAATTTTTGTACTTTCCTGTTCTCCCTTGCAGCAAACATGTCAATTACTGGAAGGCCACACCCTTACACTAGGAGGGAAAAAATATTGGGGTTCAGTTTCACTCTCCCTTGACTTGGACTTGACGCAAGTCCACTTTGATAGCTGAAAGTGGTCTTACATTTAAGGAAGCTTTTTTTCATCTCCTTCCGCCGGGAGCCTGGGCTATACAAGGTCCCCAGTGGGCACCTCAACCCAAGGAGTCGGCATCTGTCATTATTACCAGCTGGGGAGTTGGTCTCCAAGATACTCCACTTCTTAGTTTTCCCTTTAAGAACCATCAGTTCAAGCTTTTTACTTCCTTGGGAATAAGGACCTTCTTCTCTAGTGAGGGCTTTTGTCCCAAGTTTGGAGGAGAAAAGACTGTAGCGTCCTTGTATAGGAATGAGCCCATTGAACCGATGGTATTGTTGACGTCAAAAGCCCTAAGATCTTTATTATCTCCTTATTTGAACAGACTTTTTCCCTTTCCAGGGTATAGATTTTTTGGGGTATCGCGATTACCTTCTCCTCTGGAAGAAAGGACATCAGTCTGCTGGAGTCTAGAAAGATCTGCAGGAAGAGGATTCTCTGAGATAGAATGAGGTTGTATTTTTCTTCGTTCATAAGCCAGCCTAGGAATAAAACTTAATTGTGGTTTCCAGGGCTTCTAGTAATCCAAAAGGGCTGGGAGATGAAATCAGGAAGTCGTCATGGTAGGGTGTTCACTTTTGTGAATATTCTTTGAAAAATCTCGCTCTTCAGTTCTGCTGCTAACCTTAAGTACTTCTGGTAGTGGTGATAAATGGGCACATGGTAATATGCATCCTTTAGGTCAACCATTACCATGAACAAATCTTTTTTCAAAAAAGTGGTTTACTTTATAGTTTTCACCTTGAACCTTTTGAAGGCCAAGTATTGCTCCAATTTTCATAAGATTTAAGATTGTACTTGCCTATCTTACTAAGGAGGAAACCAAACAACTTTCAGGGCAGTCATGGCCAAAAGTATTGAGAATGACACAAATATAATATTTTACATGATCTGTTGCCCTCTGGTTTTTATGTGTGTTTGTCAGATGTTTTTATCGCATACAGAAATAAGTGCAATCATATAATGAGTAACAAAAGCTTTTATTCACAGTTAGAATGAGTTAATGCAGTGTTGACCCTTCTTCTTCAGGACCTCTGCAATGCTCCCTGGCAGCTCTCAATCAACTTCTGGACCAAATCCTGACTGATAGCAGTCTTGCACAATCAATGCTTGCATTTTGTCACAATTTGTTGGTTTTTGTTTGACCACCCATCTCTTGATGATTAACCACAAGTTCTCATTGGGATTAAGATCTGGGGAATCTCTATGTTTTGTTCCCTGAGCCATTTAGTTATCACTTTTGCTTTATGGCAAGGTGCTCCATCATGCTAGAAAAGGCATTGCTGATCACGAAGCTGCTCTTGGACGGTTGGGAGAAGTACCATTCTTTAGTCATGTGTTTTTAGGCAAGACTGAGAGCAGATTCCCTTGGCTGAGAAGCAACCTCACACATGAATGGTTGGTTGCAGGATGCTTTATAGTTGGCATGAGACAAGACTGGTGGTATCGCTCACAAGCTGGTGTGCAGCACTCACCCCCCTCCTCTTCTCCCCGGCGCCGCGTGTGCCCACTGAGCTACACATTCTACACTGAGGGACAGTCAGTAATGAGATTAAAGGAGGACTGAAGGAGGTTTTGGAGCTCACAGTTTAGTTTTATCTCTGCAGCCTCCAGTCTGATCCGACTAATGGTATAGAGGACTCTTTAACCCCATAGGATACTATATTAATATAAGTAGAGATTATATAATTAATCTATATTTTTTACATTTGACACACACACACACACACACACACTCTTAAAACCTACCGGTGACACTGGATTGGATCCTTCAACAGGTTGACACGCTTCAGCAACAGCCCGGACATGACCATAGCCAATTGCAGTAAGCAACAATTTGGCTACTTTCAGAGCATTAAGATACGCACTTCTCCTAGTTTCCATATCAGCATTTGGCAGAAAGTTATTTCTAGTAAGCATGCTCAGCACGAGAGGCAAACCACCACTTTTCAGGAAGTTGTACTGAAAGTCACTTGCATCTTCTCCCAAGGGTGCATTGGCCGGCATCAACAAGGCATAAACAACCTAGAAATTAGAACTTGTAAGTTAGATGGTTCTAGATTTAAAGTTTAGGCAGCTCTGCATCACACCATTTAAAAAATAATGACAAATCAAATACCTCTGTCAGATACAGAACTTGTGAAGCTGATTGGCCAAAGAAGAGGGAATCCAAAGATGAACTTAGGCTACTTTCTCCAAGTTTAGCATGGTCTAAACAAATCGCTCGAAGTTTCTCCACTATGGTATTGTCTGAAATAAAGAGCAAAAATATTTTAAAGAAAAAAACTTTAGCAAGTGCCACATGGAGTTAAGGAGTTAAATGGCCCACTAATGAGGACAATTTAAATTGTCCTGCGTCTGTAAGGGGTTAAAGAAGCACTTCTCTGCCGCAGTTTAGAAACTTCATAAGGTTAAAGTAAACTACTCTTATCAAGGAAGTCATTGCAGAATGAGCAGCTCCATGAAGGCCTATTATATAATGTGACCAGTAAGTACTATCTATATATTATAGCGCATGCCTAGCATGTCAGCAAGTCTAGGAGACCCTCAATTATCATTTGGTAAACCAACAAAAAGAGGCAAAGAGACGGGATGCAGGAGTGCAGGTCACATATTATGACTGCAAGTGGAAACAGTTCTTTATTTCAGAAATAAGAATTCTGAATGTAGTCCATTAGAATTTGCATGAAAGTGCACCATGATGTACTACATATTTACCTGGTGGCATGAGTTTCATCAGGACACGTGCACCATCACGTAGAGGAGGCATATTTAGGCTGCTGCCTAAATCTGCAACTTGCCAAAGAAAAGAGATGTATCTGTGGTGCAATGACATTATCTAGATAAAAAAAGTATCAACAAAAAAGACAGGCATTACAAATATGCAGCAATTCATTGTTCTAGTTTCTTAAATGCCTTAAGGGCCTGGTCTAAAATGAACTTGAGGACAGACCACTTTAGTTTTTCCTTGCTCAACCTCAACAAACATAACTTTATTATTTCCATTTCATAGGCATACCAGGGCTCGTTTTATGTGGTAGAAGTTCCAAGAGGTTAATTTTATACTCCACTCTTTATTGTGATTAAAAAAAAAAAAGTAAGTTTAAAAAGCCATGATACAATTATTCTGTAGGTTGAAATGATAGCAAAAGATGCTCAGGTTACTACTTTCGCAAAAAGAAAACAACAACTTTGAAGAAAGCTATATTTCTCAATGAAAACTGCATTATTGGGGTTTCTTTGTTGCTAAATTGCAGAAAATAAACTGTTTGTAGGTAGGAAGCATTTTGAAATAGTTTTAACTAGTTTTATTTTAACTATATTTCATACTGTCCCACTAGTGGACTAACACTACAGAAAACGTCATCCCTTATACAATACTTTGAAGTACCAAAGTACTGCAATGTATGGCATCTGTCAATAGGCATCCTTACATAGGATTTACTGAGGTCTTTTTCAGACCTCTGGCTGCAATGGCAACACATCTGCACTCCTAAACAAGGTTGAGGGTCTGGGGGAGTGACAGGCAGAACGCTGTTCCCTCTCTCCTCTTAGCTGCCATGATCAAGCTTGAGGGTGGAAGCGAAGGGGTTAAATTGTCTGGCACAAAGCATCTTCTTGCCAGCAGATCCAGCAGGGACCAGGTTGTGCATAACAACTGGTCTGCTGTAGATCATGCTCACACTCAGAGAATAAGCCTTCTATCTTGTCCCTGTTGTAGCAAGCAGTTAATTTGTGTACCTAATCTTTGCATTAAAAAAGAAATTTTTTTTAATCTCAATCTTGATACATAGGATCTGGATTGATCAATTGCAGCTTAAGAGTAGTGAAAAAGTCTTGTGCCAAAAGACAATGGGGGTCATTTACTAAGGGCCCGATTCGCGTTTTCTCCGAAGTGTTACCCGAATATTTCCGATTTGCACCGATTTCCCCTGAATTGCCCCGGGATTTTGGTGCACGTGATCGGATTGAGGCGCATCGGCGCTGGCATGCACGCAACGGAAATCGGGGGCGTGGCCGAACGAAAACCTGACGGATTTGGAAAAACCGCCGCATATAAAAAGAGAAAAGTGTCGCGGAGCTTGCACTTATCTTCACTAGGAATAGGCTGGTGAACTTGAGTGCATTCCGATGCTCTACAGCGCAGCAGCGCCACCGGGTGGACGTAGGAGGAACTACCTTAGTGAATCCCGGCCGGACCCGAATCCACCGCAGAGAACGCGCTGCTGGATCGCGAATGGACCGGGTAAGTAAATCTGCCCTAATGTATCAGCTTATGTTTGCATTAGCCTCCTTTCCCTCATTAGACGCATTAAGTGAACAAAGTTTTAGTGTCCATGTTATCTGAGTACTGAGTAAATATACAAACCACTCCGGGCAGGCAGCTTTCAACTTCTGGGTTGGGGCCATCACTGTAGTGGTTTCCATGATTTCCAGGAGACCCAGTTGAGGAGTCTGAAGAACTATCAGGACTTGAAGGCATATTTGAACTGATCTGGGTGAGCTTTGCGGTAATCAACTATAATAGAAGATGACATACATTTTTTTTTTTAATACAGTGTACCATATTCTGTAATCATGTGAGAAATAAAACAATATATATATATATTTTTTTTTTTTTTTTTTTTTTTTTTTTTTTTTTTTGAGTATAGGCCAACCCAAGTGTAAGCCGAGGCTGCCCCAATTTTACCACAAATAACTGGGAAATGCACTGGTCAAAGCCTCCACCATTTATGTAAGGCCCCACGCAGCAGCCTCCACCATTTATGTAAGGCCCCACGCAGCAGCCTCCACCATTTATGTAAGGCCCCACGCAGCAGCCCCCACTGATGTCGTAGGGTGCACCACAGGCAGAGGGCATGAACGGGTTTCTGCTCGCTCTGTGCCACGTGAATGGGAGAAAGAAGGAGTCGCAGGGAGCATCAAAAGGCAAGTATGCAAGTTTATTTTTTTTTACACTCGTGTAGAAGCAGAATTGGGGTTTTTCAGACCATTTTTTGTGCTACAAAACTGGGCTTATAAATGAGTATAAAGAGGTAATTACGGAAAGATTCCTATAATAAAAATGACAAAGCAATAAAAGGAGTACGGTAACTATAAATCTGAACAAAAAACTAGCACTGTGAGAGGCTCTCTTACCGTTTTATCTTTCAGGTTCAACTGTCCAATTAACTTTCTATCTTCCGAAGGATCCACTAGCTCGCCACCAATGAAGAGTTCCACTTTTGTATGTGCACTGTTGGCCTTGATACGATTAAGGATACACCGACGAACAGAGCCTATTGTGTCATTTGTGTGTGACCATATATCTAAATCCTCCACTTGGCGGCCCTGATTTGGAAATCGCACAACCAAGGTTATGTGTTTGCCCCGGAAAGCCCTAAGACAAAATAGGGGAATATTTAAAAAATTAAACATCTAATATAGCCATTAAGCCATCAAACATACAATTAGTAAATACACAGGTCTTAGTGGCTGTAAGGAATGTATTTGTGCTTCCGAATTTTGGATCTTCCACTTTTAAAGTGATACTCTGTATTAACATAATAGAAACAGTAGTTTTATGAAGCCTGTGTAATGGAATTTTTTTAGTACTATGGATTTTGTGTGCTGTGTGCAGGTGGCCTAATTCACACATCAGTATTTTGGTTTGGGTTCTACATCAGTGTTTGTAATCAGAAAAAAAGTAGCAGTTGACAACACAGATGTATATACCATTCCGACAGACCCAACTATGCCTAGTCTACACATCTGGTTTTGGCTCATGCAAATCATTGACAATAAATCAACATGTGAAAAAAGCCTCAATATGGGCAGCATAAAATACCAACAGGCTCTCACACTAAAAAATTTAACAAGTAATCAGTACCTGGACATTGGAAGAATTGTTCTCTCTTCATGGTAGTCACTGTCACATTCATTTATGTATTCTTTGAGGACTGTTAAAACCCTGACCATTCGTATAGCTTCTTGCCTTGCACAATTAATACTGTCTTTATCACCATCTAACACACATAATGTGTCATATGAGGCCTTCAAACGATCAAAGCAAGACTGAATGAAGTCCTCATGGATCTCCACCTAGAGGCAAATCAGAACACCAACCAATAATATATGAGTCACCAATGATATATCTGCTTTACGATACTAGTAAAGGTACAAGGAATCAGCATGGTCAAATGAAGTAAATTGGAAAAACATAACTAGAAATACACATTTCTCTTTATATGGTTTTATGTCAATGAATGAATACAAAACTACAATCTCAACATGAGGCAAAATCCATGACAATGTTACCTGATTGACTTGTAACCTTGGTCCAAGGTTAGTATAAATTTCTTTGAGAAGATCTATTGCTCGGCTTGCAATGTCATCACTACCTTGAATAACAACCTGAAATAACATGAGCGACAATCATAAGAATGCATGAATGAGAAGACAAAACGTATGGTTCTGACATGGTGAACCAGAAAAGCCATCATATGCTTTTCTTTAATGATGTCCTCAGTGTTCTGAATTTGGAAGTTAAAAGAAAAACTATCCAGTTTGCAGTTTACAGTTTCTCTCCTTTTTTTTTTACCCGTTTGACTGGCAGGAGGTCTATGATTACTTATTCCTGAAAAAAAAAAAAAGCCACAACTGCAAAAATACCATATTGTTCTACCAATGGTAAAATGATACGGCTCCTCCTAAATGCATCTTGACACACATGTAAAAAGGCTTGTTTAGTAAATTTTGGCCTTCTTAAAAGGAAAACGCCCCCCTTCTTTCCCTTCTGAGCTTCACTGCGTACCCATACACATTTTTATTTGAATGTGTGGGGCAGGCAATTTTAACTCGGGAGATGCTTTAGTTAGACACATTTTTGGGGGTTGTTTTTTTATTTTATCTTTAATGCTTCTATTTGGGATACAAAAAAAAAAATTCGCCGTTTATAGTATTAAATAATTATTAAATTTAAATTAAAGTTATATAAAAAGGACCTTTTGGGAGGAAAATGTTCACCTTTTCCTTTTAGGGACCTAAGGAAAGCAAAACACCTGTGGGGGGGAAGGCAAAGGAAATACACCATATTACACCCCCTTGCTAAATCTCCAAAGGGTGCACTTTCCAAAATGGTGACATTTCGTTGGAGGTTTCCCTCATTTTGATACCACTAGGGCTCTCCCAAACTGCATCCTGACACATGTAAGGGATGATTGTCAAATCTGGTTTAAGAGGCCCAAAGCCCCTCCTTTCCCTTCTGAAGCCGACTGTGTACCCATTACAACATTTATATGCAAAAAAGTGCTGTGCAGTTCTGTGCTTAGGAGAAAATAGTTTTTTTACACATTTATGGGAGTTTTGTTTCTCTTTATATCACTTGTGGCTTACAAAAAATTTGGGTTAAATAAAATAAATATTAAAATTATTAGAGGAAAAGAGAAACTCGCGGAAAACGAAGAAGAAATAGGAACGGATGGGAGGAAAAAGAGGAGGGGGAGGACAAGGGAAGGGGGGGAAAGGATCAAGAAAAGAGGGAAGGAAAATGAAAGAAGAGGAGAGACACCCGGGAGGTAGTATAAATATAACAAAGTGTTTAAAGTAAGTAATTATAAAAGAATATAATAATATAAGTTTTGGTTTATAAAAGTGACCTTTTAAAAGTTAATAAAATATTAAAAGTGACTTTTTGAGGAAATATATTTTCATAATTGTTAAAAAAGGTTATTTGTTGGTTTAAAAAGTATAAAAGTGATTTTCTTTTTGAGAAATATTTTCCCTTTTTTCCCTTTTGGGGCCTCTAAATGAATCAAAAACACCTGTTGCTTGGGCAAATACACAAATGACACGTTTGTAAACTCTACCAAGGGTTGTGGTAGTGTATGTTTGTTGTTGTACTTCCAGAATGGGTCTCATGTTGACGGGCTTTTCTCTTGTTTGGTACAATTAGATTAGGCTCTCCCAAATTCATCCTGACACCATGAAAACTTTTTCAGCCATATTTGCCATGCAAAAACGAAAACAACGCTCTTTCATCCAAGTGCCCCCCTGTGCCCGTATACAGCAGTTGTATACAGTGACAAAATGGGGCGGCATTGGCATGCTCAGGAGGAATTGCCCTTAAACATGGTAAAAGCATTTTCATTTTTTATTTAAACACATTGTGAAGGCAAATTTTTTAGTGTTTCAATGATGTTGAAGAATCTAGTGTAATATAAAATTAAAGTTCTGTAGTAAATTTCACTTTCAGTTATCTTTCACCCTCATGGAACCGCTCAAAAGGGTTAACAAAAAATTCAAAAGGGTGTAGGACGATTTGGGAGGGGTGTAGTGTGGGCGTGTTTGGGTAGGGTTTGGGTTTTGGATTGGGTAGGTTGTAGTTTAGTGGTATGTATTGTGGAGTTGTAGTTAGTTGTAGTTTTGTATTTGTGTTTATGTGTTTGTAGTTGTTGTAGTTTCTAATAAAATGGGTGTCCTTGTGGGGGTTTTGTTTTGGTTTTCTATCAAGTAGCCTATAAGTCACTTCTATAACTAAACTGAACCCTCCAAAAGTAGTGGTTTCGTGATTTTTGTGTGAAAATCGAAAAAATTGCACCTAAGTGTAAAGCCATCCTAGCATCCTAAGAGAAGGAGAAAGAGTTTGAAAAACTGAGCAAGTTAAAGAGACGAAGGACATATGGAAAATGGTTAGTGATCAGAGTTTTTATTAGTGATATGGCCTAAACTTTCAACAAAAAGTACGAAATTTTGCATGGAAAACATTGTTTTTTTCAAAATTTTTGGCAATTCCAAATTTCCACTTTATTTCATAAAATAAATACTTTAAACATATTGATTAAATTTCTGACCCAACATGAGTACAATGTGTCACGAAAAAACAAAAACTATTCAAAATCGAAACTGGATCTGTAAAGCGTCCAAAGTTTAACACACTTCAAATAGGACACTGTATATGTCAGAATTTTTAATAGAATGATGGCCGTGTCGGAAGGTGAAAAGTGGCTTCAGCGTTACGGGGTTATAAAAAAAAAAAAAAAATTTCATAAAAAATCCACAAGACACAAACAACCACAATGGAGCCACAGGGTTCACAAAGGATCCTAATACATACATCTGAAATCCATTAAATTGATTAAGCTCTCAATTCACAGCAAATACACATGGATTCATGCGAGCAGTCATTCCCACTACCATTACATGTAAGAATGGGGATAATAAGCAAACTAGAAGAAAGGTTCTGACTCAATACACTGGGGGGGGTTCAGGTAGCACCGTGTTGCAAAGGGGAGAATTTATTTATAAGAACTTGAAAGATTTACTAGGTGAAACTGCAGTTCGATTCGGTTGGTGCATGAAGTGGCCATTTCTGCTTACTCTACGCTGACGGCTCAAAGCAGAGGGCATTTGGCATCTGGATATGAGGGTTTTGGGTTTTGTTGTTTGGTGAGTGTAGATTTGTGGTGTTAGTGTCATAATATATTTGCATCGAGTCCATGTGTCCTTGCTCAGAGTGTCCATACGCTCATTTTAAGGGAAAAGAAGAAGCGTTCACCCAGGGAACCTCTTTGACGCCGGTATAGAATTCTGACTGTGTCAGACTATGTCCCTTGTATATACATGTGCAGTCGAAAACTGTTCACCCAGTGTCGGACTCGCACCAAAAGCCACGGTTCTTCATCTCTCGTTCGTCAGCCATTTTGCATCTGTTACGGTTCGTCCCATCAATCAAACAATTATACCAGCGGTTTCTTTCGCCAATGACTCACCACCATTTCTTGGATGATGTAAGAATGAAGATAGAGTGACCTCCAACTGGCCTGGCTGCTCCACTGTGCACAACACCCTAATACTATGGAGTTTTGTACTTGCTTCCAAGGAGGTTTCTAGTGTTCAAGTTTGATTCATTGGGAGCATGACTTGCATTTCCAGGTTGTTGGTTTAATAAATCATTACCTCCAATTGTTGCCATACACAGCCACGGTATGTTGTAATGGCTACATATCTGTTAACTGGGGAAGGAAACTCAAGAACTAGTCATTATTATAACTTTAAGACATTACCTACCAAATCGTAGTCCAAATCGCTTCAGCGGATGGCAAGGTAATTTTAAAACAGGAGGCCAGCTTCGTATTACAAAAGCTTCACTCTAGTGTCAAACCTGGAAAGACAAGAATATTTGTTACAGATATGTGGGGACCACCGGATTGCAATCCCAAGGGTTATTTGATTGGTTCTAGTGGAGTTCATTACAATGCTGCCGCAGCGGCTTATTGTACTGTGTCGTGCGTCAGTCGGGTTACAGGAGCAGTGTGATGCAGAACAAAAATAAATAGGACCAGAATTTGTTGTAGGCTGCTGACTAGAAAAAAAAACAACTGATGGGATACCATTGGAGCACCCATAAAGATCCTATTGACACAAAAATTGTAGGGGACGTAGATGTGTGGCTTCAACGACGTTTCAAAGGTTAAAGATGAGAAAGACCGTTTAACAGGAGTAAAGGTGGACATACTAGGACAGAATGTGCGCCCATGGTTCTGTATTGGATGAGAGACAAAGAGTCAGCATTCACACTTTTAGAAGTGGTGGTGAGGTTCCAAGCAAAGATTGACTCCATTATTTAAGCAGCACATTAAGGACTCACAGTAATAACTTAAAACATTTTCGCAAGATAAAAAGAGAAGCCCCCCTTCATATTTCTTGATCACCCCACAGCAAAACAGTGGTTCATGGCAGTATTAAAACTCAAAAATGCATTTGTCCCATAGAGAAAGTGTCTTTTTTTCTTTCATACCCACATAGAAGTAGAAGTTTGCATTATATATTATGAAAGGAAAAAGAAATTTAACCTTTTGTGTGCACTTGTACAGTGGCAGTGGTAAGCATTTGAACCTTCCAGCAAGTCTCCTTTGAATTACTCGATCCATTGAGTACAGAAGAAGGTTTTTTGTGGTTCTATATTATCTAATTCAGAGTTGTATAAGGATTACTTCACGTTCGTACCCTTGCAAAAGTTGAAATGATGTCAGATTTCAAACGGCCTTATTTCAAAAAAGTGAGTATGATATGTTTCCCTTGTGTTATATACACACATTCTTAAAGTTTATTGTAAGAGGCTTTTCCTTTCATTTTCAGATAATGACTAAATGAACATTGAACTACTTTAGTAAAAGTGGAATGAGACTCCGATGGAGGGCATCCTTGGAAATGCTTTTGATCAGCAAAAGAGAGAACCTCCCAGGACTGGAGCTTAACAAGTGGGTGACCCCGGTGACCACTAATGCCTTTAGCTTGGTCATCCTAAAACTGTCAACACGGAGAATTGAAATAAAATCTAAAAGTCATCGTGTGCTCTCGAAGCGCTTGGATTAACTGTTCTGACCTAAAGCTTATGGAAGGACCAGGAAAAAGAAAAAATTAATTACTTGTGGTGTATTTTTCATAGAAGGACATTTTAAAAATATTTGGTAAAAGGATAACCACCAAACAGACAGTTGCCCTCATGTCAGCCATAAGGTAGACTCAACAGCAGCACAAGCTGTAGGGTGTGAATTTTCAGTCATTAGTAACAGAGCAGAGGATACGGTAATCAGATATCGGGAAAGGAAATCAGACACATTGAATTTTAGCCCAAACCCGTGATGTTGGGAGTGATGGTGCTGATTGGTGGATGTGTTGTTAGTGGTAGTCAACTGGTACGGCTCTGCCAACTTAGCCATCATGATCATTGTCGATGGTAAACATCCCAAATCTATTTGACATACTACACTGAATTTAGACCTTTTAAAGGTTTCTGAAAGAAAGCCTTCAGAATAAGTTTATTTTCCGAATGCCTCCGCCCAACTAATACAAATCTTAACTACCGGCATGTAAAAACTATACCAGTACTTAAAGCTGTCTTCCAAGGAGAGGAAACCTCTTGGGACATAGTACTGAATACTAAGTAGATGCGCCAAAGTGGATGCACAGAAAAGATATACTTGGCAGATGCCGACAGCACGCCAAATATTGGTATTACTTTTACGAGTCCTCAGTTTGCTCAGCCGGAGTGCTTTTCTTCATACATGGTGAGGGATAACCAAAGCATCATCCCCACGGAGTCTACGTTTACCGTAGTGAAGGCGCAAGAAAAAATTACAGTACAAGCTGACAAGAACACTTTTCTTCCTACATCACTTAAAAACAAAGATAAGATAAGTCAAAAAGGTCTTCTTAGGCAGTTCACATGTTTTAAAATGAAGAATGATAATGGAGACGACTGCAAATAATACAAAAAGCTTTAAGCTTGTGGAAAAAGCCCTAATAAAAAGGACACCTGTCTCCACATTTACAAAATACAGCTAGTGTTGTAAAATTTGTCAAGAATAGAGCCCTATTTGCGACTCTATCAGGCAAGTTGCATAGAAGTAGTAGTTTACAAAATGATTTTTTTATTATTTATCGTTGCAGCCATTGGGGGAAAAAAACCATTTGATTCCAAGAGACAGGGTTTACTTTAAACCTTTTACATTAGCTCTTTGAAGCAAGTAGCAATAAGATGAAGAGATATGCTATGACATTCATGTCTTGTTATCATGCCAGCCCCAGACCAGCAGTCATCATCAACGTCACTACCAGTGCCTCAAGTAGCAAGAATTCCATTGCTGATGGGAGGTGATCATGTACAACTGTGTTGATAACAGAATTCATATAGATGTAGCAGCCACCAGCATTTTTGACCTACAAAGGCCTCTGCGCAAGCGTCGTGCCCACAACTGGCGGGAGATATTCCCACTCTGTAAGTGCTTCACACACATATAAAAAGTGGCGGAATTGAAGAAAGAGAAGATCGTG
Organism: Engystomops pustulosus; assembly: GCA_019512145.1. Lineage (NCBI taxonomy): Eukaryota > Metazoa > Chordata > Amphibia > Anura > Leptodactylidae > Engystomops > Engystomops pustulosus. The sequence goes on from CM033642.1 coordinate 208,582,984, forward strand.
TATTGTGATCCCAATTCACAAGACAGAATTGCAGATATGAATAGAATGTAATTATTATTGGAATAATTACAACAATTTTTAAAGAGAACCAATGGAGAGGACAAACCCTAAATAAACCTGCAAGTCAAAACTTTATAACTGACGGTGAAACCAATTAACAAAGTTGTAGCATCGAAGGAGGACTGTCAAGGGAGATCTGGAAAACACTAAACCACCCAGAGGGGTCCTTCATGGGACTGGTATAGAAAATCACCTACTGAGGAACGGCAGTGGCAACACGGTTAGTCCCAATGTCCCACATTTAAATTAAAAAAAAACTAATATAGATGTATGGGCGCTCCCACTTCTACGCAGTTGCAGTAAAGAGCACGGGCGCCGATGTGATACGGCAAGATACCATTGTGTGGGTGTTTAAACAGTTGTTTGTTTTTTTTTTTTTTTTTTGTTTTACAGGAGGGCACGAAAGACTGTAAACACTGGTCCCTAAGGACTGGAGAGGGTGTCCTTAGTGTCCCAAATTGCCACTGACAGCCTAATTAATAGGGCACATTAAGACGATAGGAGTGTGATGAAAAAAAAAAAAAAACAAAAAAAAAAAAAAAACTACAAATCATTAGAAATATAAAAGAGTAATAGTACCTTCAAACTGTGTAATTACGAGTTTCAATTTAAGCGTTATCAACAATTGCGTCTAGAGGATTCCGAAAGAACATCCCACACAGTGCCTAACCGCAATCACAGCAGTTCAACTCCTGCATATTACGGTAGCCGGAGGAGAGAGGAAACCTACACACAGTGAAATAGCTTGTTTGATGGAAGCTACGCCCAGTTTTCATGTATTGCAAAATAAAGTTTGGAGAACTGGATTGAGAAGAAGTATGTAGTCAATCAATCAGCTCCTAAAATGAAGAGAAAAAATAATAGCCACCCCAGCCCCCCCACCCAACGTTTTAGCTCACAATGCTATCCCCTTATAACAATTGCTGAAGATAATGACTTGGGTTATTCACACACATTTTGTTTGAAGGGAACATGTTTTGACATTCAGTTTGAAACAACAGATGAATGAAACGCTATCAATTTACCTTGGGAAGAGCTATAGACCATTCATCTATAGTCGTAGGGAAAGACCAAAGACAAAAAGTAAAAAAAAAAAAAAAAAAAAAAAAAAAAAAAAAAAAAAAAAAACAAAAAAAAAAAAAAAAAAAAAAAATAAAAAAAAACAAAAAAAAAAAAAAAAAAAAAAAAAAAAAATAGAGAATCACCACACTACATGTAAAAGTTTATAACAAGACGGAATATAGCAGGGTGGGATGCAAAACCTAAATGTCGGTCATATGGGGCCCAGCAGCAGACAAGGCAAAGCTCAGATGCAATTGGAGCCTTGCAGAGAGTTCTCTAGTCTGTTGTGAGTGCATTAAATTTACCAAACAAAATAGTCTAATCTGGGGATCACTCTAGGGGTTTCTTTCCATATTCTAGGAAAAAGGGTGCAACGACAGCAGCAACTCAAAGCCCATTAGTGGAAGCTTGCCTGCATGCAATGTGGAAACTTCACAGGATTCTGGCTAGGGTGGGCTGCTAAAAAATAACACGTACCTTCTGGTAACCTATTTAGCTAGCTTTTTGCTATTCTGGGGGGACGGAAGATGATGGACCAGAGGAAAATGTTTAGTAACAGGCTGGTGTGAGTTTGGTGTAAAAATAAATAAAATAATAAAGAAATATAAAGCCTAAGCTTTGGAACTACAAGAGGGTATTGTCATGAAAAAAAAAGTAGTCTTGCTGACGATACGGGAGGAAGGGCTTTGGAATCGGATTAAGGCACACCCGCACATACCAACCCCATGAGAGATTCTTTTTACTGGTCCACCTTTATAAGGCCTAGGTTGAGCGAGAGTCAGCATGAGGATAGCATAGGAAGTTGATAGTTACAGTTTCAAGGAGTATAAGTCAGCCAGGTGAGTGTAGTAGTATAGAACGCCTCCGTGTGTAATGCCTCTATTTTCTGGGCCAAAAAAGGTACCGGAAGAGAGGGGGGACTGAGTTAATGACATGGGGTCAATGACTTAATAACAATGAGAGATTCACCTTCTGATTACCTGAAAAAGGGTCACGAAAAGTGGAAGGAGATTTACGACGACGCGCGGTATGAGTGATCATGAATGTGATAGGGAGGGATCCATTCCCTTCTGGCGTGGTAGTCAATAAGTATAGCGGATATATCCGTGGATAGCTTAAGGGGACCAAGCAAAACATTTTTATATATGTATTTGGCTGAAGGACGAGAAAAAAACTAGAGTAATCGTATTGTATGTAGAGACTATGCGGGGCAATCTAGTTTCGCTCCAGCAGATTTTGGGTGACTGATGGATTTTGCAAGACACACATAATCATCAAAACAAAAAGGGTGTATGTGTAACGATTGATAGATTAGAAACCCCTTTATCGCGCATTATGTGGGGTATTATTTGTCCGTGTGTGTTGGAACAGCAAAAGAAGTACTTCTTTAGTTAATACCCCAAATGGCCCCCACCTCCAAGAATGGTTCCTTCAATACCAGTTCACCAGTTCTTTTGGACATCATTCCTTAAAACATAAATAAAAGGAATAGTAACATAATCATTTGAGTAATTTTTATCACTAACTGGTCTCAGCACTTGAGACTGAGGTAAGCTACCCTAATACGTTTTAAGCCCATTGCATTTCATTGTTCAGAAGCACTAAACTCGCAATTGCGGAAATATAATGTTGGTATTGTTAAGCATGAATTAGAAGGTGCCCTAGCAAGGGTGAAAGAAATCCCCAGAGGCTTGGCTCGCCTCTTGCAGTACTCTATTATTTAAAACAGAACATAAAAGCAGTATGAACGTGTATTAAGATTTGTGTTCTCATCAAATGTATAATAAAGTTACAATGAGGACTTACCCCAAGTACTGTAAAGAGCGTGATTTGATTAGTTGTGATGAAGAAGATGACGGGTCTGTGCCCCATGCGCAGCAACGAGTAGCCATAAGAAAGGAACTGCTATTGTGCATTTATTTTGCCTCACAAAGCCTACAAAATTAAAGAAGTGACAAAGTTCGGAAATTTCAGGACAGACATGTGATAGTAGGAATTAAGAATTCAAGGAGAAAGTAAGATTCCCATAATAAGTTCTTTTGATACAACAATGGTTACATCCTTTTATAAAAAGAGGTAAGCTTGGTTTCGCTTGTATTTTCCAATCTTCTAACTGGTTGTTGTCCTTTCTAGATGGAGAAGTATAAAAAGAAAAAGTAAAGTTACATTCTATAAGAGTAGAGTAATCAAGGTAAGTGGACATACTAAAAATGGGCATACCAGGGATAAAAAAACAAAAAAAAAAAAAAAAAAAAAACACGATTAAGTAACAAGATAAAGGAACTAACTTGCTTTGACAATGTAGAAGCAAATCAAAATTGAAAGTTGCCCAGCTTTCTCCCTGTGCTGAGGCGCTTCCACGTGTTGTTGGTATCAAAGCAAAAAACAAGCGTCATCAGCATTCCAGAGCCTCACAAACAAACTGTTCACGTTCGGGTCGGGTTCATTACACAGCATTTAGTCTGTTAAATAAGGATAATGAAAAATTGAAAATTTACCAGGGGTGAAAAAATATAGGTCCTTGTAAACCACACAATGTAAGGACTTTAATCTAGTATGTACTATCATTAAAGAAGGCTCTCTGAATATTACACGTGTATGTTACTAAAATCTACGGTGGTTGGCTTTGTTTTAAAGTAGCTATATATTCACACTACGCACAGAAATGGCGAATTAGTCACATCACTGTGGGGACGATGACTGGAGGTGGCAGCTAACGAGCCTGAAACAGAACACATAAGCCTTACAGTCCGTGTACTAGGTTTTCAGTACAGAGAGTCTGCCCGAAATAGCCTATTGGGCACAACACCCTCAAAACCGAAAAATGACCTGTTTTGGGAGCAGAGGCCATCACCACCATGGCAAAGGAAAATGCCATATTGTTAAAATGCCCTTTTTTATTGTATGTCAGCAGTTGAAACAATGTGAAGAGCAGGCCTGCCAAAAACGCCATTCCGGTTTGGTTGTGTTGACTAATTCACAAATCTCATCCCTGAGGACACAGGTCCTCATGAAAAAAAAAAAACTTAAAAATTAATAAGAGGAAGTGGTGGCTCACTTAGAATATAAGGAATACAAACAGAATATTCACCGTTTGTATGAAGGATGACATTAAACAGCTTGACCACTTAATCATTTGTCTCTGTGTGTGCATAAGATTACAATACTATAAGTATAGCATCCAAGAACCCCCAAATCCAGCACTTTTCACGAGAGAGAGAGAAAGCAGATAAAATCAATGTTTCTGTATTCCATCTTTAGTTCCATATATACAGCAAAGTGGAAAACGCAAACCATCAGACCTCGTCATACTAACCTAGTCAGGTTTCTAGGTGACCATACTATTAGTTGATTAGATTGCACCAATACTAGTCCTACAGAACGTTGTTTGAGACATTTGACAGCAAGATCTGCCAAAATTATGTATAGTTGTCATGACTGAATTAAAATTAAATATGGTTTTTATTCTACAGTAGTAAGTAAGGTCTAGCATGGCAGGTCCCTTGAAATCGCTAATTAAACTTCAGTTATGTTTTTCGACAGCACTTCTATGTTTTCTTTATGGCCCAGCTTGGTTGTCATCTCCAGAAAATCACTTGAAGTGAGAGTTTAAATTGTGTTTTAGAAGTAGCGAAAGGGGAAAGATTCAGAGTAGACATGGAAAGTGACGTTCTCCCTGCTTTGAACTGCCTTTGTAACTGTTAATTGAGGTCGCTGCATCAGGGGACATCAACTGATCAATCTTACTGCAAGGTCCGGTGAATATGGTGCTTGAGAGTCTGTGAGAGGTAGGGAGAGGGATTGTTCAGTGTTCAACTCTCCGCCTCCCTGACTTTATACTCGACTTACAACTCTCTCAAGGTGATTTTCAGAAGGATTTGTCACCACATGGCCATGAAGAAACCATGACAAGAAGGTGTCAACTGCTGACACACTACTGGTAGTGGTTTTGTGGTCAATTTCATGATGACAATTCCCTTTTTAGACGCATTAAATTTTGACAAAAAACAAAAAAAGGCTCTGATTATTCCCTCTTACTTTCTCATAAATTGTGCTTATTCTTAATTAGCCGAAAAAAAACCAACCTGAACAGATCCAAGCCTAGTAGGCCAGATCATGTTTGTATGACTCGAAATACACAACAAATATCGGGGGATGTATGAGAGCTAAAAAAAATAAAGTGACATTCCATAGTGATTAGCAGTTTTAAAATAGAAATTTTCTAAGATTAAAAAAAAAAAACTGTTTGCTTACTTCATCAGGATATTTTTGTTGTGCCAGGCGTTATGATACGTTTTAACATACATCTGAAGTTGGATTAGGAATGTCTATGTAGGGCATTTGTAGTACCACAGCTTGTCATGGGTGGCCCTAAAAATATAAAAAAATAAATAAATAAGAATAGTAATGAAGGAATATACAACCCATAATTAGCACTGCATTACTTTAAATATGAAAATACCTGTAACAGGTTTAATAATAACCTTACCCACAAAATTGTTCACGTGCATGAAATAAGTCTCAATGTTTATTAAAACGCTTTTACTTCAAAGGGGTTATCATGGTATTGGATGGCACAATGATTTGAATAAGGCATACACGTAAGAGCTAACAGATTAGAGGCTACACACGCCACAGCCCTGATGTTTTTGCCAACCTCACCACAGGTTTACAAAGTCAGAAGGGTCTGTGCTATTGCAGAAGCTCTGGGGTCAGACCGCTCAGCGATCCAGTGCCATTCGGTCGAATTGGAGATACCAGGTGGGGAGGGGGCTTACACTTTATGTTAGCATCCACCTTCAGTGGACAGCGAGGTTATAGAAGGTCTTCCGTTGTAAACAAAGACAGAATAATTAGTCATGGTCTTAAAAACTTCTTCATTAATGTAGCATTTAAATTGATATTAGCCAAAAAAAAACAAACATTTTAAATATTATAAAATTCAAAGCAGTTGGGTTTGCCTAAGTATAAGCAGTATTGTGTTCAGCACAAAAATAGTGATCCACATGAGGCTCTCTCTTGCTTTGATTTGTCGTACATTCATCCACCTCGCAATGCCAGCAGCATCACAAAACAATTAGGTCGGCAAAAAGCGGCTAACGTCATTGTGTGAGCTGGAACCTAAAGAGATAGACACTGTGCTGGGAGATCGTAGTTCCGTGAACCCTTGAGGCATTCAACGAAACCTGTTAGGTCAGAGATACGGGCCACATAAACTATTTTGCTCTTTTTGAAGTTGAAACATAATCTAAGTTGTTAGTGGAAGAGATGTAGATGGATCGGTAATTAGGTCCCCGAGACAAGAGGTCTGGGACTTGATTGGGGGGTGTTAGGGTAACCTCCTTTTGAAATTTGCAGAAATCGGAGCGGGGGAAACCTAGTCGTCTTGTCCTAAAAGGAGTGATGAAGATCAAGCTGTGCCCGCATTTGTGGGACCTTCTGTAGGTCACTGGAGATGAAGACGTTAGGAGGAAGTGCCGTACAAAAAGAAAGTCTAGAGAGCAGGAATGGGCTAGGGCATATACCGACCCAAGTGGACGTCTGACACAGCAAATTTTGTGTACTTTCCTGTTCTCCCTTTGCAGCAAACATGTCAATTACTGGAAGGGCCACCACCCTTACACTAGGAAGTGGGAAAAATAATTTTGTTGGGGGTTCAGTCTTCCACTCCTTGAGATTGGACTGGACGCCAAGTCCATTTCTTTGTGATAGCTGAAAGGTGGTTTAACATTAAGGAAGCTTTTTTCATCTCCTTCCGCCGGGAGGCCTGGGATCATACAAGGGTCACAGTAGGACACATTCAACCCAAGGAGTCGGCATACTGTATATTACCGCGGGAGGAGTTGAGTTCCAAGATACTCCACTATCTTAGGTTTCACTTTAAGAAAACCATCAGTTCAAGCTTTTATCTGCTGGAGAATAAAGGGACCCCTTCTTTGTGAGGGCTTTTGTCCCAGTTTGGAGGGAGAAAAGACTGTAGCGTCCATGGTATAGGCATGAGCCCATTGAACACGATGGTATTGTTGAAGTTCAAAAAAAAGCCCAAGATCCTTATTATCTCCTTATTTGAACAGGATATGTTTCCCTTTCCGGGTAGAGAGGGGTATAGGGATACTTTTGGAGAGAAGAAAAAGAAGTGGGAAGGACAGAGTGCGGACGGGTTAGCTAGATGGGGTGGTTTCTTTTTAATAAGATGTATGTCTTCTCTTCTGGAAGAGATCATTCTATTCTTGGTTTCTAGAAGATCTGCAGGAAGGGATTCTCTGAGATAGAATGAGTTGTAGTTTTCTTGTTCATAAGCCGCCTAGGAATATAAACTTAAGGTGGGTGCCAGGGCTTTAGTAATCCAAAAGGGCTGGGAGAGAAATCATGGACAGTCGTCCATGGTCGGTGTTTGTTCACTGTTTAGTGAAATATTTTTGAAAAATCTCGCTATCCGAGTCTGACTGATAACTAAGTACTTCTTGTAGTGGGTGATAAATGGGCACATGGTAATATGACATCCTTTAGGTCAACCATTACCATGAACAATCTTTTTTAAAAAAGAATGGGTTTACTTTATAGTTTTCACCTTGAACCTTTTGAAGGCCAGTATGCTCTAATTTCATAAGATTCTAAGATGTGTACTTCCTATCTTACTAAGGAGGAAAGCAAAACAATTTCAGGGCAGTCAGGCCAAAGATTGGAATGACACACAAATAATATTTACATGATCTGTTGCCCTCTGATTGATTTAGATGTGTTGTTGCAGTAGGGTTTTTGTACGCATACAAAATAAGTGCAATCAATAATGAGGTAACAAAAGCTTTATTCACAGTTAGAATGAGGTTATAGCAGTAGTTTTGACCCTTATTTTCAGGACCTATGCCAAGATGCTCCCTGGCCAGCTCTCAATATCAAACTCTGGGACCCAAATCTGAGATAGCAGTGCTTGCACAATCAATGCTTGTCATGTTGTCACAATGTTGGTTTTTGTTGACCACCCATCTCTGATGATGTAACCACAAGTTACTCATTGGAGATTAAGATACTGGGGAATCCTCGATGTTTTGTTCCCTGAGCTTAGTTATCACTTTGCTTTATGGGCAAGTCTGCTCATCATGCTGAAAAGGCATGCTGATCACCAAGCTGCTCTTGTGGACGGTTGGGAGAAGTACCATTCTTTAGTCATGTGTTTTTAGGCAAGACAGGAGCAGATTCCTTGGCTGAAGAAGCAACCTCACACATGAATGGTTGGTTGCAGGATGCTTTATAGTTGGCATGAGGACAAGAATGGTGGTATCGCTCAAAGCTGGGTGCAGCGCGTCACCCCCTCCTCTTCTCCCCGGCGCAGCAGTGTGCCCACTGAGCTACATTCTACACTGAGGGACAGTCAGTAATGAGATTAAAGGAGGGATGAAGGAGGTGTTGGAGCTCACAGTTTAGTTTTATCATTTGCAGCTCCAGTCTGATCGACTACAATGGTTAGAGACTCTTTAACCCCATAGGTACATAAAATATATATATATATAGTTAGTATACTATATATATATAAAATATATAATTTAATATAAGATATATATATTTGATATATAATTATTTTTTACATTGGACCCACACACACACACACACACACACTCTTAAAACCTACGGTGACACTGGATTGGATCCTCAACGGTTGACACGCTTGTCAAGCAACAGCGCCGGACATTGGCATAGCCAATTGCAGTAAGCAACAATTGGCTACTTTCAGAGCATTAAGATACGCACTTCTCCTAGTTTCCATTAGATCAGCATTTGGCAGAAAGTTTATTTCTAGTAAGCATGCTCAGCACGAGAGGCAAACACCACCTTTCAGGAGTGCTTGACTGAAAGTCACTTGCATCTTCTCCCAAGGGTGCATTGGCCGGGCATCAACAAGGGCAATAAAAACCTAGAAATTAGAACTTGTAAGTTAGATGGTTCTAGATTTAAAGTTTAGGCAGCTCTGAATCACACCATTTAAAAAATAATGACAAATCAAATACCTCTGTCAGATACAAGACTTTGTGAAGCTGATTGGCCAAAGAAGAGGGAATCCAAAGATGTAACTTAGGCTACTTTCTCCAAGTTTAGCATGGTCTAAACAAATCGCTCGAAGTTTCTCCTACTATGTATTGCTGAAATAAAGAGCAAAAATATTTTAAAGAAAAAAACTTTAGCAAGTGCCACATGGAGTAAGGAGTTAAATGGCCCTAATGGAGGACAATTTAAATTGTCTGCCGTCTGTAAGGGGTCGAAGAAGCACTCTCTGCCGCAGTTTAGAAAAACTTACATAAGGTTAAAGTAAACCTACTCTTCATCAAGGAAGTCATTGCAGAAATGAGCAGCTCCATGAAGGGCCTCATATTATAAGTGGACCTAGTGAAGTACTATCTATTCTTATAGCGCATGCCTAGCATGTCAGCAAGCAGGAGGACCCTCAATTACATTTGGTGTAACCAACAAAAAGAGGCAAAAGACGGGATGCAGGAGTGCAGGTCAATATTATGACTGCAAGTGGAAACAGTTCTTTATTTCAGAAATAAGATTCTGAATGTTAGTCCATTAGGATTTGCATGAAAGTGCACCATGATGTACTACTATTTACCTGGGTGGCATGAGTTTCATCAGGACACGTGCACATCACGTAGAGGAGGCATATTTAGGCGTGCCTAAATCTGCAACTTGCAAAGAAAAGAGATGTATCTGTGGTGCAATGACATATCTAGATAAAAAAAAAGTATCAACAAAAAAAACAGGCATTACAAATATGCAGCAATTCATTGTTCTAGTTTCAATGCCTTAAGGGCCTGGTCTCCAAAATGAGACTTGAGGACAGACCATTTAGTTTTTCCTTGCTCAACCTCAACAAACATAATCTTTTTATTCCATTTCATAGGCAAACCAGGGCTCGTTTTATGGGGTAGAGAAGTTCCAAGAGGTTAAATTTATACTCCACTCTTTATTGTGATTAAAAAAAAAAAAAGAAGTTTAAAAAGCCATGATACAATATTCTGTAGGTTGAAATGATAGCGCAAAGATGCTCAGGTTACTACTTTCGCAAAAAAAGAAAACAACAACTGAGAAAGAAAGCTTATTCTCAATGAAAACTGCAGTTATTGGGGTTTTTTGTGCTAAATTGGCAGAAAATAAACTGTTTGTAGGTAGGAAGCATTTTGAAATGTTTAACTAGTTTTATTTTAATATTATTTCATTACTGTGCCACTAGTGGACTAACACTACAGAAAACGTCCATCCTTATACAATACTTTGAAGTACCAACAGTACTGCAAGTATGGCCATCTGTCAATAGGCATCCTTACATAGGATTACTGAGGTCTTTTCAGACCTGGCGCAATGGCAAACCATTCTGCACTCCTAAACTCCTAAACAAGGTTGAGGTTCTGGGGGAGTGACAGGCAGAAACGCGTGTCCTCTCTCTCTAGCTGCCCTGATCAAGCTGAGGTGGAAGCGAAGAGGGGTTTTAAAGTGGTCTGGAACAAAGCATCATTCTTGCCAGCAGATCCAGCAGGGACCAGGTTGTGCAAACAACTGGTCTGCTGTAGATAATGCTCACTCTCAGAGAATAAGCCTTCTATCTTGTCCCTGTGTGGTAGCAAGCAGTTAATTGTGTACCTAATCTTTGCATTAAAAAAAATTTTTTTTAATCACAATATTGATACATAGGATCTGGATTGATCAATTGCAGCTTAAGAGTAGTGAAAAAAGTCTTGTGCAAAAGACAATGGGGGTCATTTACTCAAGGGCCCCGATTGCGTTTCACCGAAGTGTTACCGAAATATTCTTCGATTTGCACGATTTCCCCTGAATTGACCCGGGATTTTGGTGCACGCCGATCGGATTGAGGCGATCGGCGCTGGCATGCACGCAACGGAAATGGGGGGAGTGGCGAAACCCGAACGAAAACACCTGACGGATTTGGAAAAACCGCCGCTATAAAGAAGAAAAAAGTGTGCGCAGAGCTTGCACTTATCTTACTAGGAATAGGCTGGTGAAAACTGAGTGCATTCGATGCTCTACAGCGCAGACAGCGCCACGGGTGGACGTAGGTAAGAATACCTTAGTGAATCCCGGCCGGACCCGAATCCACCGAGAGAGACGCTGCTGGGGATCGCGAACATGGGACCCGGGTAAGTAAATCTGCGCCTAATGTATCAGCTTATGGTTGCATTAGCCTCCGTTTCCCTCATTAGACGCCATTAAGTGAACAAAGGTTTTAGTGTCCATGTTATTGAGTATGAGTAAATACAAACACTCCGGGCAGGCAGCTTTCAACTTCTGGGTTGGGGCCATCACTGTAGTGGGTTTCCATGATTTCAGGAGGACCCAGTTGAGGAGTCGAAGAATACGGACTTGAAGGCATATTTGAACTGATCTGGGTGAGCTTGCGGGTAATCAGCTGATACATAGAAGAAGTGACATACATTTTTTTTTTTAATACAGTTGTACCAATTCCTGTAATCATGTGAGAACATAAAACAATATAATATAGATATACTACTAGATTAGATTTTTTTATTTTATTTTTTTTTGAGTATAGGCCAAACACAAGTGAAAGCGAGGCATGCCCCAATTTGACCACCAATAATGGGAAATGCACGGTCAAAGCGCCTCCCATTTTGTAAGGCCCACGCAGGGGAGCAGCCTCCACCATTTAGTAAGGCCCCACGCAGCAGCCTCCACCATTTGTATTGTGATGCCCCCACGCAAGGCAGCCGCCACCATTTATGTAAGGCCCCCACGCAGCAGCACTACCACACCATTTATGTAAGGCCCCACGCAGGCACTCCACACATTTATGTAAGGCCCCAAGCAGCAGCCTCACCATTATGTAAGGCCCCACGCCAGCAGCCTCCACCCATTTATGTAACGGCCACGCAGCAGCCTCCACCATTTATGTAAGGCCCCACGCAGGCAGCTCCACCATTTATGTAAGGCCCCACGCAGCAGCCTCACACCATTTATGTAATAAGGCCCCACGCAGCAGCCTCCACCATTTATGTAAGTGCCCCACGCAGCAGCCTCACCATTTATGTAAGGCCCCACGCAGCAGCCTCACACATTTAGTAGGGGCCCACGCAGCAGCCTCCACACATTTATGTAAGGCCCCAACGCAGCAGCCTCCACCATTTATGTAAGGCCCCACGCAGCAGCCTCACCATTTATGTAAGGCCCACAAGCAGCCTCCCGACCATTATGTAAGGCCCCAACGCAGCAGCCTCCACCATTTGTTAAGGCCCCCACGCAGCAGCCTCCACCATTTAGTAGCCCCACGAGCAGGCCTACACCATTATGTAAGGCCCCAAGCGCAGCAGCCCCCCATTTATGTAAGGCCCACGCAGCAACCTTCCACCATTTATGTAAGGGCCCCAGCAGCAGCCTCCACCTTATGTAAGGCCCACGGCCAGCAGCCTCCATCCCATTTATGTAATGGCCCCACGCAGCAAGGCCTCCACCATAGTTATGTAAGGCCCCACGCAGCAGCCTCACCATTTAGTAAGGCCCACCACGCAGAGCAGCCTCCACATTATGTAAGGCCCACGCAGCAGGCCCCCACTGATGTCGTAGGGTGCACCACAGGCAGAAGGGCATGAAGGGTTCCTGTCGCTCTGTTCCAGTGAAAGGGAGAAAGAAGGAGTCGAGGGAGCATCAAAAGGCAAGTATGCAAGTTATTTTTTTTTTACACTCGTGTAAAAAAGCAGAATGGGGTTTTCAGACCATTTTTGTGCACAAAACTGGGCTTATAAATGATGTATAGATGGGTTAATTACGGAAAGATTCCTATAATAAAAAGTGACAAAGCAATAAAAGGGAGTACGGTGTAAACTATAAATTGAACAAAAAACTAGCATGTGAGAGGCTCTTTACCGTTTTATCTTTCAGGTCAAAACTGTCCAATTAACTTTCTATCTTCCGAAGGATCCACTAGCTCGCACCAAATGAAGAGTTCCACTTTTGTAGTGCACTGTTGGCCTGATACGATTAAGGATACACCGAAACGACACAGAGCTATTGTGTCATTGTGTGTGTGACCGATATATCTAAATCCTCCAATGGCGGCCCTGGATTGGAAATCGCACAACAAGGTTATGTGTTTGCCCCTGGAAAGCCCTAAGACAAAATAGGGGAAGATTTAAAAAATTAACATCTAATATAGCCATTAAATCAATAACATACAATTAGTAAATACACAGGTCTTAGTGGCTGTAAGGAATCGTATTTGTGCTTCCGATTTGGATTTCCACTTTTAAAGTGATACTCTGTATTAAACATAATAGAAACAGTAGTTTTATGAAGCCTGTGTAATGGAGTAATTTTTGTAGTACTATGGATTTGTGTGCTGTGGTGCAGGTGGCCCTAATTCACACATCAGTATTTTGGTTGGGTTCTACATCGTGTTTGTAATCAGAAAAAAAGTAGAAGTTGACAAACATAGTATATACCACCATACGACAGACCCTAACTTGCCTAGTTACACATAGTTTTGGCTCATGCAAATCATTGACAATAAATAACATGTGAAAAAAGCCTCAATATGGGCAGCATAAAATACCAACAGGCTCTCACACTAAAAATTAACAAGTAATCAGTACTGGGACATTGGAAGAATGTTCTCTCTTCATGGTAGTCACTGTCACATTCATTTTATGTATTCTTTGAGGACTGTTAAAAACCTGAACATTCGTATAGCTTCTTGCCTTGCACAAGTAATACTTGTCTTTTTCCACCTCTAAACACACATAATGTGTTCATATGAGGCCTTCAAACGATCAAAGCAAGACTGAATGAAGTCCTCAGGATCTCCACCGAGGCAAATCAGAACACCAACCAATATATATGAGTCACCAATGATATATCTGCTTTACGATACTAGTAAAGGTACAAGGAATCAGCATGGTCAAATGAAGTAAATTGGAAAAAATAACGTAGAAATACACATTTCTCTTATATGGTTTTATGTCAATGAATGAATACAAAAACTACAATCTCAACATGAGGCAAAATCCATGACAATGTTACCTGATTGATCTGTAACCTTGGTCCAAGGTTAGTATAAATTTCTTTGAAGAAGATCTATGCTCGGCTTGCAATGTCATCACTACCTTGAATAACAACCTGAAAAACATGAGCGACATCATAAAGAATGCATGAATGAGAAGACAAAACGTATGGTTCTGACATGGTGAACCAGAAAAGCATCATATGTCTTTCTTTAAGGATGTCCTCAGTGTTTTGAATTGGAATTTAAAAGAAAAAATATCCAGTTTGCAGTTTACAGTTTTCTCCTTTTTTTTTTTACCCGTTTGACTGGCAGGAGGTCTATGATTACTTAATCCTGAAAAAAAAAAAAAAAAAGCCACAACTGCAAAAATACCATATTGTTCTACCAATGGTAAAATGATAAGGTGGCCAACGAGCAGTGCCTGCCCCTGTAAACAAACAGGTAGGACTCCAGCGGTGGAGCGGGATCACTGGAGAAGGAGAGTACACAAAAAAAATGTATTATTTAACCCCTTAACGCTCTGCGCCGTAGCTCTCATTGTAATGAATGTGCTGCAAAAATGCCATATATTGCAATACAGAAGTATTGCAGTATATGGTAGCAGCGATCTGACCATCTAGGTTAATGTACCCTAGATGGGTCTAAAAGATAGTAAAAAAAAAAAAAAAAAAAAAGTTTAAAAAATAAAAAACATTAATAAAATATTAAAAATTCAAATCACCCCCTTTCCCTACAACTGATATAAAAACATAATAACAGTAAAAAGTCACAAACTATATTAGGTTCGCCCACGTCCCAAACTGCTCCGATCAAAATATAAAAAAGTACGGCGGCGGTGACCTCCGCGGGCGAGGAAATGGCCGCCCAAATGTCCGAAAATGCGACTTACACCTTTTTACATAACATAAAAAATGAAAATAAAAAATGATCAAAAATGTCGCACCA
This sequence comes from Engystomops pustulosus, assembly GCA_019512145.1. Classification (NCBI taxonomy): domain Eukaryota; kingdom Metazoa; phylum Chordata; class Amphibia; order Anura; family Leptodactylidae; genus Engystomops; species Engystomops pustulosus. Next base: position 208,598,075 of record CM033642.1, read on the forward strand.
GACCTCAAAATGGTAGCAATGAAAACGTCGCTTCATTTCGCAAAAAAATGACCCCTCACACATCTCCGTGCGCCAAAGTATGAAAAAGTATTGAGCGTCAGAAGATGGCAAAAAATTTTTTTTTGTACACCATTCGTTTAATTTTTGAAAATGTATTAAAACACTTAAAACCTATATAAATTTGGTATCACCGCGGATCGCACCGAACCAAAGAATAAAGTAGGCGTGTATTGGAGCGAAGAGTGAAAGTCGTAAAAAACGGAGCCCACAAGAAGTGCGTTTTTTTTTTTCAATTTTTCCACATTTGGAATTTTTTTTCAGCTTCGCAGTATACGGCATGTTAAAATAAATAACATTACAGGGAAAGTTAAATTTGTTACGCAACAAAAATAAGCCCTCACACAGGTCTGTACACGGAAAAAAATGAAAAAAGTTATGGATATTTTTTAAGTTGGAGAGCGAGGAAAATGAGGCGAAAAAAACCCTCCGTCCTTAAGGGGTTAATATCTGGATAATTATTTTGATGTGACGCAGCTTACAAATCTAATATCGAGTTCCCGTATTGTTCAGAATACACCATTTTTGGGGATAATTACCATTTTAAATGAAATATTTAGCATTTAAAAACCCCTATGTATCAAACCATTTTCAAATGCACCCCTCAAACTAATCAGAAAACAGCTTTAAAGGAAACCTACCATTTCCAATAGTACTTCTAAGCAGAAAATACCGTGCATAGCTTAGGGTGAGTTGGTAAGGGCTGTTCCGAGAGTATATCTTTAGTTCCTAAACCGCGTAATGCTTTTAAACACTAGTAATTTTATATTCGAAGGTAGCTTCAGCGCACGGTGGTGACGCGCCGGAGCACCATGCGCGCTTGACAATCATCGCCCACTGCTATACAGGACGCACGGTTATTTGCTGCTTAGAAGTAGTATGTAGGAAATGGTAGGTTTCCTTTAACCACTTAGGGACGTGGCCCTTTTTCGTTTTTGCATTTTCATTTTTTCACTCCCCACCGTCAAAAATATGTAATTTTATTTTTCCATGTACAGAGCTTGTTTGGGCTGTTTTCGGCATAAAAAATGCACTTATAGTGATGTATTTATCATTCCATACCATGTCTGGGAAGCGGGAAAAAAAAACAAACAGATGCAGTGAAAATGATGAAACAAAAAAAAACACATTTGTGCCGTTTTCTTGGGATTGGTTTTTTCCACTTTCACCAAGCACCCCAAATCACATGGTCTATTTTATTTTGGTTCAGTGTGCGATCAAAGGGATACCAAAGTTTATACAGGTTTTATAAAGTGTTTTTATACATTAAAAAAAATTAAAACAAATGGTCAGAGGGAATCCTTTGGAGTTTCAGAGATAAAACTAGATTCTTTGGGATTAAATGCAGATTTCGAAATTAAAATGTTTTCTGTGATTAAGTAGATGAATATGATTATATACAATCAGGATTATTATTATTTTTTAACTTTTAGCTGGAAAAAATAGCACTAATAGAAAGCACTTTTTGCATATTGACACTTATTATTAAGTATATACACACTTTATGGTGACTTCGTAACAAACTTTTGTACTGTTATGTCAATCTCTGATATGCTAACTCAACATAACATCACATAGATGATAATATTAGGTTCAAAGAACACTTCTGTTAGTTTCACAATTTGTAACAGCTGTTCTCGTTAATGATCTCTATACAAGTTTCACATTTCATGCAAGTTGGTAAGCCCGGAAGAGAAGCCGAAACTTGGAGTTGGGCGAGCTGTTACGAAAGTGCGATATTTGTTTCAAGGCCTTTTTTTTACACATGTTGTGAGTATATATACATTTTTATTATATTTTCAAATTCAAAAACTTGCTGCACAATTGGAGTCTTCTTTCCTATATGGGAGGCGGACGTGGCACTCACGCAAAAGAGTGACGGAACGAAAAGCAGGAACGAAAGCAAAAGTTCCAGTCGGAAAGACCGGACCCGTGCACCCGGAATTGGTTCAGTGTTTGAGAGCCCATCACAAGTGTGGTAGAAGAAGCAGACAGACAAAACAACTAAGGAAACTTATACCCTCACCTGGTGCTGTGCAACGGATAGGAACGAGGTATTTGAACATTTTTTTTATGGCAGTGACATTTTGAAAATCTAGTTGGAAAGACGTTGATGCGGCGAAAAATTATTATTTTTTTTTAATATTCAGACTGGTGTTTTTGAACTTTCTCCTCCTTTTTCCCAGCGCCGTCCTTCTGACCCTTGTATTTTGTATATCGTCTATTGTATTTTAGTAGGAGGTTTATTTAGTTATTTACGTTTTCAATCAGAGCTTAACTTTCATTTTCCCACAGCAGTATATAAAATAAAAGATGCTGTGTTTTGCCACCATGAGCAGCTACAGTTTTGCTCTCAAACAGCCACTTCTGATAAATCTCCTGCAAATTGGTCCCCATTGTACTTTCCCGTAGACTGCTACAGCGACTTACACTGGGAAAAGAGAGCATGCTCTATCCCTGTGGGAGAGTCGGCCTAAATAAAATATTTAGAAGGGGAATAATACTCCTCTATTTTTGAGGGAGTATTTTTAGCCGGGAAGGAGTATGAGAATTTAGTATAAAGTAGTATAAATAGGCTGTATATAAGTGTTGATAGAAGCTAATTATATAAGATAAAGAAAAATCATCTGTGTCATGGGTCAGTATCTTCTGGTTTAAATAGCAAATTGAGGGGCAGTTAATATTGATTTCATCAATGCATTTTTGACAAAAGACTGGAGCCAACGCCACCAACCCCCCAACCAAAGTCGCCGGAAAACCCTTACCCAATGGACAGCACACAGACTGTGGGCGCGCAAAACACCAACACCCGACTGTGGTCCGGCACGAATCTCACCACCGATGGCTCCACATCCACCCCGACTGTGGCCCGCCCGAAACCTTCCCCACCCAGGCTGTGGCCCGTCCCGAGAACATCCCACCAACCGACTGTGGCCCGCCGACCGGTACCCAAACCTCCACCCGACGTGGCCCGCCGAACCTCCACCACCGGAGGGGCCCGCCGAAACCTCCAACCCGACTTGGGCCGCCGGAAACCCTTCCCACCACCCGCTGACCGTGGGGCCCAGCCGAAACCTCCACCACCGACTGTGGCCGCCGAACCTCCACAACCAGATGTGGACAACGCGCTACACAAATTATGTACGACGTGCGGCTAACGCCAAGTATCCCTCTCCTCCATGTGACCCAGACTGTGGCGCCGCTGCCGAGCCCCGGTAGGGCCCAGACTGCAGCTGTGCACTGCAAATCCATGCATAGTTTGCTTGTGTTAAAATGTTTTTTTTTTCTTAAAAGACAATTTTGGTTTATTTTTTTGGTGTACGTGTGGGGGGAGGCGTTTTTTTTTTAGGTTTTTTTTTGAATTGTGTGTCATGTTGTTACGCGATTATTAGTTTATGCCAGTCGTGTTTCACATACACTCATGCCAGCCTCACGCACCAGACATGCAAGTCCCACACCGTAACACAACACCTGCCACTCAGCACCAGGCATGCAGCTCCAACGTAACATACACCTGCACTCACACACGCGAAGCTATGCGATGAGACATACACCTGCAGCAGCCATGGTAATCTATCCACGGACACACTCACACAGCTGCTAAAGTCCAGCCCACACTGCCACCTCAGCCAACGACATGTCAGTACATACTATGCCCACCTCCCGCACCAGCACATGACGAGTCACAAAAGCGTACACATACCACCGCCCCCTACACGCCGACACTGCCGACAGCAGGTCATGCTACTACCTCATGCCACCTCAGCACACAGACATGCGGTCAGCCACGTAACACACACCTGCCACCCTCAGCAACCAGAAGACTGGCAGTTCCAACGTAACATATACATAATGCACCTCAGCACCAGACATGCAGCCACGTAACACAGATACCTGCCACCTCAGCACCCGGCAGACAAGTAGTCCCACGGTAAACATATACCTGCCTCGCCACATGAGCACCGCCCGACACGCACTGTCATACGTAACACAAACCTCATGCCACATCACACCCGACCAGACAACAGTTCCTACCGTAACACACACCTGCCACCTCAGCACCCGCACAGACATGCAGTACCTATGTAAAATACACACCTAGCAAACCACACTGCAAGCCATGCAGTCCCATGTAACATACAGGTCTTCCCTGACCTTTAGTCACCAACTCACCTGTCAGGGCACCCTCACGACTCGCATACACATTTATGCATACAGTAACTGTACACATTTATACTATGCCAGGCAGCCTTACACAGCTCGGACTCTCCTTGTGAGGAGGAGACTGCGTGATAAGCACGCGACTTCCGAGGGCCCCGTGACAGTCAGGCTACGGAGCAGATCCATTCTAGAGGCTACCAGCGCTGTGTAGTGTGCGCTGAGCAGTGCCGGCCCACGCGCTGCCAGCTTAATGTCCTGACACACATTGCTGTGCGCTCCGGGATCCGCTCAGCTACACACTACAGGGGATAATTGCCAAAGCAGTACTTTTACGCTTGGCATTATTCGGGGGAGTAATGGCGCTCATTGCGCATGCGCTTCGGTGAGTCGATGCTAATGTGCGATTCTCTGCATGTGCGGCCCAATAACTTATGGAGAACAAATGTGGTTCAGTTGGCTTTCTAGGGGCTGCGGCGATGTTCAGTGGCAGTGGTGGTGGGTTGCGTGGGTGGTACAGGTCAAATTGACTTAAGACAAGCGGTCACATCAGCACCTTAAGGGAATATTTCGTAAACCTTGCAGGGAGCAGTGCATCTAGCTCCACAAGGCACTCCCGATCTGTTCTTCCGTTTAATACCCAAGTCCACCATGGAAGAATCAGTTAGGCTACAGCACACTGCCGTTGCCCGCCGTTACCGTAGCGCCGCTCACTCCCTCCCCTCTCCACAAGAAATATATGGCGCAATATATGGTACAGTGCCGCACCGTGTGACCATTGCAGTCCATTTGGGACGGATATTGGCGTATATACGTCCCCCATACGCCAGTTGTGAATGTAGCATTAACGTATGGTATCTGGTAGGAAGTAGACAGCAGTAGTGTGTTGGCATTTAGGTAGGAACAACGATATTACCCACATAAACTGTAGGTGCTCAGGCAGCACCTTGCTCTCATAGTCGGCTCAATCAGGCCCATGCCCTACCCTGTGGTTATGGATGCAGCTGGACCATCAGAAATCACCTATGAAAGCATCTTGAGCGATCAAGTTTTCCACTGCAGACTGGGCCGCCACTAATGGCCACAGCAAGATGATGAGTCACAAGCTGGGCAAGCCGCGGTAGCAAAAAAGGCTTTAGGGACCATTTAAAAAACACAGTTTGAACAACTCACATACACAGTAGCACTTTGGAAACACTTACCCCTCCACAAGAATCAAGTCCTATAAGCCAAAATCATCCATCATGTAGGCTCGCCGCTTTGCAACAGAGCTTTCCTTATCCGGCAGTTCACAGCTTTGAAAAAACGCTCAAAACTCCATGCCATTTTTGTTAACGGGAGGGATCCAGCGGCAGCACATTGTTTTCAAAGAAGGTCTTTATTTATATCTGGATTCAAGGTCTGGTTCATCCCCCATCAGCTTGTGAATACCACTTTAAAACAAGCTTCACGGTCACATAGGTAGACAGACATTTCAGCTAACACTTCCATATTTTGTTTTGCCTGGGGGGCACAAAGCCAGAGTGACCATCCTTCAATAGAAATCTATTGAAGAGAAAGAGGCACAGATTATTTAACAAAAAAAAGATCATGGCTCAATTTCTGGGTGCACACCTAAATATTAATATTGATGACTTTTGAAGCCTAATGGGCAGCAGGCAAATTATTTGGGTACTAGAGGTGAAAAGGCTTCAAATGAAAGACGACAACAATTCCAAATAGTCAGGAGGTAATAAAGATTCATTATTTAACACATGCATCAATTGTAAATTTGGATAAAGGTTTTTAAGACTCCAAAATTAAAAGAAAAGTGGAACTCTTATACATTAGTTAGTGGAAATCAACTACTTTTACCAAAAAATTTGAGTATTGTTAAAAATAGGGCATTTGTTAGCTTAAAGGGAACCTACCACCACGAATACCTATTAACGGTGATGAGAGGGTGGTAGGTTGGATGTAATGGGGACGGAGGATATGCCCTTTTTAGAGATCACTCAAGTCCCGCTAGCGTAGCCATAATAGCTTATGCCCCGCATATATGTAAATTTTAAAGCGGCTTACCCGGAGGCGGTGGAGTAGCCGGACCACGAGGGCTACCACGCGCGACTACGTCCCACGCCCCAGAAGCCGCTTTCCCCGCACCTACCCGTGTGATTTCGCGCGCACGACTCCTGGCAGCTCCGCCGTCCGAGAGCCGGCTTGTGTTGCGAGGTCGAGAGGCTCGGGGAGTGGGCGGGGTGGACGGGGGCGCTGGCATGCCGCAGTAATACAGGCCCTCGGTTCCGAGATTCGCGGCATCCTCGAGGCCTGCGCTAGCGTATAACCGTAGTATCCCAGAGCGCAGGACCAGGGGAACGGGAGCCTGCGACTCTCGGGAACGAGGCGGGAGTATGAGCATGCGCAGAATCCGGCCTCTCTCGGGCGGACGGTGCGCGCAGCTGCCAGGAGCTTGCGCGCGTCAGATCACAGGGTAGGCGGGGGAAGCGGATTACTGGGGCGTGGAGTTAGCCGAGCGTCGTGTCCTCGTGTCCGGGCTTACTCACGCCCCAGTAGCCGGTTAGTAATAAAATTTAAACATCTATTAGGGCAATAAAGTTATATGCAGCAGCGGGGACGTGAGGTTAGCTCTAAAAAGGCGTTAATCCCACGTCCCCATCATCCACCACAACCCGATTTACCGTTAAGGTAGATTCGTAGGACGGTAGGTGCCCTTAATCCGTTAATAGTCGATATATGTGATGTTAGACGATGTAGGGTTTTTGTGTAAATGATGGTGTGATAATAGCTAAGCTTTAATGAATCTAAAAAAATTAGATTAAGATACAATAAACAAGCGTCTAGATTGTCAGTTATGAAGTTACAGGTAGTTCAAAACAGTTCTTGAAATAGGCCCAATTACAGGACGCACCAAACATGTGTCAAAGCAAATGTATAGAAGCGACGTTGTATATTGACAAAAACCATTTCATGGCAACAAAGGAGTGGCCAACGAGCAGTGCTGCCCTGTAACAACAAACAGTACAGGCTCCAGCGGTGGTAAGCGGGATCATGCGAAACGAGAGTTACACATACAACACAAGATGTTATGAGTTAATATCTGGATAATTTATTTTGATGTGACGAGCTTACAAATCTAATATCGATTCCCGTATTTTTCAGAATACACCATTTTTGGGATAATTACAATTTTAAATGAAATATTTAGCATTAAAAACCCCCTATGTATCAACCCATTTTCAAATCTGCACCCTCAAACTAATCAGAAACAGCTTAAAGGAAACTACCATTTCCAATAGTACTTCTAAGCAGAAAAATACCGTGCATCAGCTTAGGTGAGCTGGTAACCGGAGTATATCTTAGTTATGTTCATAAACCGCTGTAATGCTTTTAAACACTAGTAATCTTTATATTCGAATAGCTTAGCGCACGGTGGTACGCGTCGGAGCACATGCGCGCTTGACATCATCGCCACTTGCTAACAGCGCACGGTATTTGCTGCTTAGAAGTAGTATTGAAGGGGAGGGAGGGGGCATGGCTTTATTGACAGGAAAGGTTTAGTTCTCCATCAGGTCCACCATTTCTTCAAATCCCTACAAAACTCCTGCCTTAAAAACATTTGAAATGAAGAAGGGAAAAAAAAAAAAAAGTACCTTAAAAAATTGAGCCTTTCCTGGACTTCTTGTACATGGCTGTAGCGACTTCCCGGCCTCACAGTCTGTGGATCGTACTCTCCATGTTCTTTGAGAGAAAATAGGCTAAATTAGTTTCTGAAAATGATCATGGTCATTGTACCCAACTCACATTGGTGAATATTTACTTTTAACTTACTGTATCATTACATGTGCAATATTTAAAGTGGAATGAATTTCTATAGAGCACATTCACACTGTGGTAAAAATCGGCCTATAAATTGAACAGCAGAATGAATGTAAAATCCACAAATCAATTCATGTTGTCTTTTTCACCCCAAATTTTACCCTTTTCAATCTATGAATTATAATGTATAGATTACTGCTAGGACATCCACATAACTGAACCATTTGGGTTGGTCGCTTCTGCTGTAGAAAATCTGCAGTACATCAGTCCACGTATACCCTAAGGGTGAAATATTCGTTTAACAAATGAAAGAAATTTTAAGATTTGAGAAAAATTATACTCACCACATGGGTTACCTTTTGAGTACTGCCGCATGCTGTCCATGTAAGAGGAGAGATTTTCAGCAACTAAAGTGACAAGGGCATGGTTATGCTGGAGCTGGTTGATTAAATCATGACGGTAGAAAACATGAGGACTGCGCTGCGTCTGACTGTATTGGAAATACAGAAATATTACAGTTCAGTAACAGCAGGTATTTGAGCAATCAAATAGATGATTACATGATCAATAAATTTCTAACTATTCATTACAACATTTACATTATATTCATGTCAGGGAATTAACATTTGACATAAAAAGAATTTCATTTTCCAACTTACAAAAGAAATTACATGTGGAAAATTCTTCATAATGTGAAATCTCAAAAAAGCAGATCATCTCAAGTCTTACCTTAAGTTTTGAGGTGCTTCACCAAATAAACTGCAAATTTCTCTAATTTGTTTAAGTGCTGGAATGACCCATTTGTCATTTGTACGCAGTTCTTCTATAAAGCGATCTATCCATTGAATTTTTTGGGTGTCTCGATCCTGGAAAGAGGAAATCCACATCAATTTTCAAAGCAAAGAATCACCATCCAATTCCACACCACCATTGGGTGACATGTTAACTCTTAAGTTTTCCATTAGGAAAAGTAAACATTTACCATATATACTCGAGTATAAGCCTAGTTTTTCAGCACAAAAAAAATGTGCTGAAAACCCAAACTCAGCGTTTTTTTTTTTTAAATATAGGTTTTACCAGGTTTTTGTGGTAAAATTAGGGGCCTCGACTTATACTCAAGTATATACGGTACTTCAAAATAAGATCTACAAAATGGTGGTTAGGAAAGTCAGGGCTTCTTTTTTTCAGGGAACAGCACCACAACTATCCCTACTTGTTGTTTGGTATTGTAGTTCATTCAGGTCTATAAATAGGGTTAAGCTTCAATTCTACCTATAACCGGTGAACATTTGTTTTCTGGAATTTGGAAAAAAGTAGTCAGTTATTTCTAATGCAAGATACTGTACAAAATATGATGCAACATTACTCACCTGCGAGCAGCTGTAATCCAAAATTTTAATGTGAGCACTCAAAGCTTGGTCCATTATATCAACAGGGACATCATCACTGTGAGCTAAATTCCACAAAAGATTTAACACTTTGTGAGCCATTACTCCATCCTTGTCATCTTCAGCAAGTCTTCGTATAAGCTCCAATAGTTTTTCGCGTTGTTTTTTACTAGCATTTGTCCAACTTGCCTAAAAGCAGAGGCATTCAATCAAAATTATAGATAATTTTCCATCACACCAGTACTATTAAGAAAGATTCTTGATTCCAGGACAATTTAAATTACATTTGATATGTACATGCCATTGAACTGTGACAATACAGGACCTTTGGAGGATTTACAATTGCAGCTGTAGTTGCCATACAAGCATGACAACAAAAATTAAAAGTGTGGTTTATGTTGTTCTAAAATATTGAGTGGCCAGTACAACTACATGTAAGGCTCATGCACATGAACATGTGCATGCCTGGATGAGCACACATCTGGGTACAGGAGGGGCACTCATCACTCCGCCCTGCACCCCTCCACACAAAGCCAATGAGTAAACATTACTTCTGAGAGCAATGCCTTTGAAAGTGACATTCATTGGCACATTTCTTATGCACGCATTACCAGGAACTGCAGACATGTGACAGGAAAATCAAGTTTCCACATAATAACCATCTGCAAACTTTATAAATGAAGTGTAACAAATACATGACCATCCATCTTTCAACTGCAATCTACAGTATTTTTCAGACTATAAGGCGCACTGGAGTATAAGGAGCACCTGATTACAAGGATGAATGACCAGCAGGTGGCAGACCTGTGCACAGTTCAAGCCAGCTGTTGTCTGTAAGTATGGTTCATATATAAGGCGCATCTTGGATTTCTGAGAAAATCAAAGGATTTTTAATGCACCTTATTGTCCGAAAAATACGGTAATTGTGCGGCCGCTTCACTGGTCCCCATGCCGTCATTTGCAAGGAGCCTAAGACATGTGTTTAGTAGGTGGTGCAGCTAATTCTAGGGAATGGGATGAAAAGCAATATACACTCACTGGCCACTTTATTAGGTACACCTGTCCAACTGCTCGTTAACACTTAATTTCTAATCAGCCAATCACATTTAGGCATGTAGACATGGTCAAGACAATCTCCCTGAGTTCAAAAAACCGAGCATCAGTATGGGGGAAGAAAGGTGATTTGAGTGGCCTTTGAACTTGGCTGGTTTTGGTGCCAGAAGGGCTGGTCTGAGTATTGCAGAACTGTTGATCTACTGGGATTTTCACTGCACAACCATCTCTAGGGTTTACAAGAATGGTCGGAAAAAAAAAAAAAAAAAGTGAGCGGCAGTTCTGTGGCGAAAATGCCTTGTTGATGCAGAGAGAATGGGGCAGACTGGTTCAGCTGATAAAAGGCACCAGTGACTCAAATCGCCACCCCGTTACAACAAGGTAGCCAGAAGAGCCTCTGAAAGCACATTACGTCGAACTTTGAAGCAGATGGGCTACAGCAGCAGAAGACCACACCGGGTGCCACTCCTTTCCCTAGAACAGGAACTGAGGCTACAATTTGCAAAGCTCATTGAAATGGGACAGTAGAAGATTGGAAAAACTTTGCCTGGTCTGATGAGTCTCGATTTCTGCTGCGACATTCGGATGGTAGGTCATAATTTGGCGTCAACACCATGAAAGCATGGACCATCCTCTTGTATCAACGGTTCAGGCTGGTGGTGGTGTGTCATGGTGAGGGGAATATTTTTCTTGGCACTCTTTGGGCCCCTTGGTCCAATTGAGCATTGTTTGCAACGCCACAGCCTACCTGAGTTTGTTGCTGAACCATGTCCATCCTTATGACCACAATGTACCCAACATCTGATGGCTTTTCAGCAGGATAATGCGCCATGTCTAAAGCTGGAACATCCAGACTGGTTTTCTTAACATGAACAGAGATTCACTGTACTCAAATGCCTCCACAGTCACCAGATCTCAATCCAATAGAGCATCTTGGGATGTGGTGGAACGGGAATTCCATCATGGATGTGCAGCCGACAAATCTGCGGCAACTGTGTGGAGCCATCATGTCAATATGGACCAAAATCTCTGAGGAATGCTTCCAGCACCTTGTTGAATCTATGCCACGAAGAATTGAGGCAGTTCTGAAGGCAAAAGGGGGTCCAACCCATTACTAGCATGGTGTACCTAATAAAGTGGCCGGTGAGTGTAATGCAAAAGTGCTACTAAAAGGACTGTTTGTAAGCGTAGGGAGCGATGTAAAAAATAAACAGGATAACGGATGTTGAAGCTGGGGGGGGGGGGGGGGCCAAAGGGTTAGATCATCATGGATCTGGTATGGAAAACAAATTTTAAAATTTTTTTTACTCACATTTCAATTACCAAAGGGCATAGAGAAAGAAAGTGCTTAGAGAAAATATGAAACATCCTAAACAATTACCTTGAAACAATCAAAAAGGTGGTCAAGTTGTTCAGGGGAAAAATCCCATGCTAGCTTGGCGAGCAAGTCATGGACATTTTTTACAATGGCTTCATGTTTTCCTGCCTGGGAAAAGTATAAATAAGGATTATTCATAATTTAGAACAATTTAGTTAGTTAATATGATCACAGAAATGCAAGAAAGTCCATACACATTAAGGTCACAAATATTGATCAACATCCAGAACAGATCGTTTTATTTAATCAATTATAAGACAGGTGCCACACAAAGAAACACTTGGGGAAGAGAAAATTGCCAAAGTTAAATCATATCATACGGTGATCTGACAACAAACGTATAATACTCATTGCTTTGCAGGATGAGTAAATATTAGTTTTCATGAGAGCAAAGTTCTTTGAACGGGACATGGCAATAAGGAAAAAATTATGTCAACAAAAAGTTTTTTTTCCCCACAAAAACTGCTATAGCATAATGGATAAATCTAAATATATACTGAAAGAAATGTATTAGGGAATAAAATACTCCATTTGGGTAATGAAAGTTTACATTATGGCCTCAAAACACAATCACAACGTATTTAGGTCCACTTTTGTCATCTGCAGTACAAAGCCCAGTGCCCGTGTAATAAGATGAAAATAAATGGTAGCAAAAATGATCATTTAAGTGTTTTACCTGTGCTGCCCAAATATTGTCTAGGTCTTGTAACGTAAGGGCTTTTTCTTTGATGACAAACCTAAGAATTTTCTCCAGTTTCTCCACATACTGTGGCTGATGAAGACTATCCCTCAAAACAATAGACAGGATATTGTTTTGTTGAATCCACTCCTAGAATATAACACAAAATGTAAGACGTCACTAATCTATAAAGCAGTGGCAGGCACTGGAGATCAACGGGGGCTCTGTAATTGCAACAGGAGAAGTAACATGCACTACCTTACCAACCGCAGTATCCAAAGGGTCTACACTATTGTTATGCCTCGGGTCTATGGCAGTGGAAATAAACCATTGGCATAGGCCATTACAAAATGTGCTGACGATACAACACATTTGACGTGCCATGCTGGATCAGAGAGAAGGAAAGAGGCAAGTATTAACTCTTCTGCCACTTTGTACAAGCTCCTGCTTTATTAAATCCATAACAGCTCCCAGTAATCAGTTCCCAAATATAATGTAATGGTAAATGGGATGTTAATCTTTCTCCAGCAGATTTATCCAGGCTTGTATTTTGGTCCAGGAATTGCAACAATTTCTCACCTTATGCCAGGTGAAGGTGGTCACACCGGGGAACAGATGGGCGCAATAGCAGGACCTGGTATAGAACTGCCTCACTGGCGACCGGATATATCAGGAGGCTGGAGCCTTTTGATATATCTATCATGTAAGCGAGGGCAGGGTTATCATCATACTCTCACACACCATGATAAATACCCTCCATTGTTGTAGCCTAGTTCAGGTTTGCTATGGAAAGGATCCTACAATGTAGAGAACAATGCTCCACAAGTATGCCCTCAGTCATCCCATAGACCTTGTGTACTTGGTTATACAAAAGCAATGATGAAGTCATATTTCAGAGTCTATACATCAAGGACGTGCCAGGGGGTAAGGGCCATACAATACTTATACAGTATAACCACCAAAATGTGTACATACTGCCATCCGCTCTGCAGTCAGCCACTCTTCCTCCTCCGGATTTCCATGTCTGTGTGTGTAGTATGATACACTTGATATAACTTTATTCACCTCATTAAGTGCATTCATTTTCCCATTAAAGGATGAAATTTGTAACAACCTGTAACAAAAATCCTTGCATTAGAAAAGGATTGAACAAAATGCACCACTAGAATATTGCTGCAGAGTTGCTGGTTTAAAAGGGATCAGCATAATTCACATACAAATGGGTCCTTAAAATATAAGCTTATATGTTATTAATTGTTATTTAAAATTTTGCTCCCCTTAGCAGTAAATTTTGTTGACAGACTAATGAAGAATTAAAATGCTACTGGACACGAGGGAGAGAAGAAAGTGGCTCTGGCACTACCCCCAAACACCCTGCAGTACAATTGAGCCCCGGTTCCGTAAGGGTGACGTATTATGGCATAATTGCAGGTGGAGATGAAGCCACAGGTGGTGCTCAGCAGGAAAGGAAAACAGTGCGTCTGAGTAGGTATAAAGAAAATCGGGCACCCCGGAACGCTTCAGTATTTATTCATAAACAACAGGTGGTACAGGACGCCGACATGCGGCAAGGCGACGGCGTTTCGCGCTAGACAGCGTTTCTTAGCCAAAAGCGTGCATAGCGCGAAAAGGCCCCGGCCCTGCCCGCATGTCGGCGTCCTACCACCTGTGTTGTTATGAATAAATACGAAGGTCCTGGTGAGGCCGCGATTTTCTTTATACCCTATTTAAAATGCTACTGGCCCTTTAATTAGTCCGTTAATTTCCTCCGCGCGGAGAAGACACAGGACAAAAGATGGCCGCTGGTCACATGTCCTGCACCTGCCTGGGCAGGTCATGTGATCACCATTAGTTTGGCTGTAGTCTGTTGGTTGCAGTGCATCCAGTATGGCCAGTGTTACAATGATGGCAGTTATACATCATTACTATGGTAACAGAGCAAGAAAACATGTTGAATCATCACTTAGAGCAGAGCATAAGGGGGAGGAGGAGTTACTGAGAACTAAAGGATCTTGGGACTTGTAGTTTCCAGTAGTGGCCATCTTGGCGATTACTCCGCATACTTTACAAAGGCCATAAAATTTTGTGAATCAAAATCAAACTACTTAAGCTCCATTTAGTGACTACTGACATTGAGTTTTGTTACATTCATTTATTTATAGCATCATGGGTTTTTGTATCAGACGTTCATATTACCGGAATACCCCTTTAAGCATTTCAGAAATCTTTGGACTGGTAATCACATGATGAAGTTGCCCTTCATAAAATAACTTAAAAAGGACCTGTCAGAGCAATAGGCCCTTATGAACAGGTGGTTTAGTGTCCTGAAATCGCCCTAATAGATCCTCTTTAAATAAAATTATGGAAACTACTGCACTGGGATGAAAATGACACCACTAGAAGACAGGAATAAACTGAACACAGGATCTTTCTGATAGAGGTGTCATTTGCCATCCTTAAAATCTGACAAAGCTTCAAAATGAGTACAATTTGGAGACTTCCCTTTTACCAATGTAAAGCTATGGGCATCACTGGAAATGTTGGCTACAATACTATAATGATACCACAAAGAAGAAATCAAATTAAAGGGGTTGGCACCGATACAAAACTTAACAGGGCAAGTGCAAGACCATAATCTGGTCATCCATACGGTACTGCCCCTGATAAACTTAGGCTACATTCACACTACCGTATGGAGGACGTATGTACGTCCCCCCTAGACTGCAATTGCCACAGGGAGTGATACGGTGCCGCAGTATCGCTCCGTACACGGGGAAAGGGTAGGACTAGTCTCATCTTTCCATGTTTTATGGCCGATACACAATGCATTTCAATGCAGAGGGGAGAGGTCACTCCTCTCCACCGCAGTGGACGTGTGCCTCATAAGTTTGTCTAAATGCACCCTTACTCTGTAGACTGCTGGTCACATGACCAGCAAGTGGCAGAACTCAGGACTTCCTATGATATCCACTTGTAGGTTGTGCAAGTCATTACAGTATGCATCAAACCAAATACATTCTATAAAATGATCATAAAGACATTACTTACCTAAGTATCATTTTAAGTCTAAAAATTTCTAAGTTTTTGACAGTTTCTTCCTGCCCAGGAACACGGGAAGCTAGGTTTTTAAGGGATTTTATTATCATTGAGAGAGCATCATTTTTGGCTTCATTCTTTGCTTCTTTTTTCAATTCATCATCTGTTAAGTTTTCTAGAAACTGAGGAACCATTTCTATAATTGGAAGAAAGTATTTCTTGACTGTGTGAAGAGTTAAAAAATCATAGCACTGTCCGAATGGCCTGCAGGAGAGAAAAGTAAAAAGTTTAAAACCAAAATTTGCCACAAAAAAATGGAAAATTAAGAAGTAGTAGCTACAATATTCAAATTAACAATATACAGAGAAATGTGGAATAAATGCATCAAGTATTATGACCCTGCAATTCATCTTAAAGTGAATGCAACAAACACAGAAAGCAGGTTTAAAGGACCGTGATCATATATTTTAGATGCTACAGATACTTCTTTTGTAGTACAATAATGCTTTATTGTTACGCCAATGAGGTGTAGTGCTTGGAGGAAGTAGAGACAGACCACTCCCAAATCGCTTTTATGTAAAGGTTCAGCCCCACCCTCCACCATACTGGCAGTTGTGTAAGTGGGCATTGCTGATCACTACAATATGCAATGTGCATGTGCACCAAGACCAGGAGAAGAAGTCAATCAATAACTAGAACTGACTCTGCCATGAATATCAGCCAGGAAAGACTTAAGTACCTACCGTAAATCAGGCATGAGGAGGAATGTTGGTAGTACAGGCAGTGCCCTACTTAAGAACACCGGATTACTGACGACCCCTAGTTAAAGACAGACCCCTCTGGCCCTGTGACCTCTGGTGAAGCTCTCTGGATGTTACTATAGTCCCAGGCTGCAATGATCAGCTGTAAGGTGTCTGTAATGAGCCTTTATTGATAATCCTTGGTCCAATTACAGCAAAAAAAATTTCAATTGTCAATTTTTTTTTGTCTGGATCTACTATTATAAATTATACAGTTTCCACTTGCATACAAATTCAACTTAAAAACAAAAACTTAAAAGGATCTATTGACACTGCAGGAAAAAAAAAAACCACATAGGCCACCACAGGTTACATCCTATTCAGGTATTTATAGACAATAGCACCCTTCTGGTTTTTAAACAAAACCAGTTAAAGCAAAAAGGACAGACATTCAGGAGTTGAACTTACTTTATGAGAGCTGCAATTATTTGAACATTTAATGCGGAGCCATTCATAAAGCGATCATGCAGTGTCTGGAACCCGTTTAATGTGCCAAATTTATTTATAAGGTCTACTAACCAACCCTACAAATAAAATGAGAAATATATTAGTCAAACAATTCAAGCATACAACCTCCTCTATAGCTTGGTGGACAATTTGTACACTTTCCCAACTGCAAATTGAAAGGATTTATATCAATTAGTTAGGTCTAAAAAGACTGAAAACTACTAACAGTTTAAGAGGCTATTACACTAGTAACATGAGAAAACTGTACGAAAAAAGTCCATTAAAAAAAAAAGTATTTGATTTTTGCAGAAAAATAAATAGAAAAAGAAAGTCTCAAGAGTAAAAACTGACATTTTGGACATACTATGAGACACCTACCTTTGGAGACCGTGGGTCAGGAGGACGGGCAAACAGCTCATCTTCAGCCAGCTGGACACCAGCTGGGACGGTCTCTGATGGACGTGTACCATTGTAGATATGAAATTTACAATGAGGATTTAAGGCCATAGCAAGAAGCTCTAGAAGAGGAAACCAATCCTGGGAAAGCTTGGCCACACATAGTTCCACAAGGCGATGAGTGTTGTTAATAATACACCTCTGCCCAGAAAAAAAAAAAAAAATGTTAATAAAACAAACAAATTAATCATTTTAGCCATGGATTTACATTTAGACTACCGTATATACCCGAGTATAAGCCGAGGGTGTACTATGCACACAGCCTGCCCCCATGTAGCACACAGCCAAAGAAATAAACTTAATACTCAACCTCTGTTTTCCCCGATGTTCGTCGCGGCTCCCGATCCCCATCGCGGCTCCCGCGGCTTCTTCACTCTTCTCTGGCCAGGAGATCGCGCCGGCCGTCGGACACTGTGATGCAGCGCTGTTGCTGCTGATGACGTCATCTGCGGCGACAGCGTCGCATCACAGTGTCTGACGGCCGGCAGATCGCATGGACGCGACTCTGCCGGCTAGAGAAGACAGAAGAGAAGAAGACACGGGGAGCCACGACAGATCGGGAGCCGCGATGAACATCGGGGTCACCGGAAGGGGAGTATAATTTTTTTTTTTTTTTTTATGCTATTGGACATAGTGATATTACACTAAGTGTCAGGATCAAATTTTGGTTTCAAAACTACTATTTTTTTTTTCTTTCCTTCCCTTTGCAGATTCTGGCTTGGACAGCAGCGTTGTAAGCATTCAGTGAAGCATCTACCTACAGTGTGCAGTGAATCTTTACATTTAACAAACTATGCCAACCATCCCATCAGCAATCTTTCCAAACATAAGCTCTTCATCAAACTTACTCGTCTTCCACAGTACTACATAGTAAGTCATCTAGTTTGCTAGTTAAGATAAGATAATCCTTTATTAGTCCCACAGTGGGGAAATTCACATAACTTAAAGTGAAACTCACATGACAATGATTTCACACTAACTAAACTGTCTGATTCACCCTTTAAATACAAACAGAAAGATATTTGTGGTGGTCCCTTTTTTTTTTTTTCTCATTGCTTGGTTAATTTTCTCAAGCTACTCATGAGAAATATTCCTGAGCAACAGAAGTTAGCAGAGTTTTTAATCTTGCTGTGCCTTGTTGAATCGCATTGTGTTTTCAGAGGAAGAAGCTCAGCAGCTGGGGTGGAGGAACTGATGAACAGGGGAGACCACAAAGCTGCCCTTAAGAGCGATAGCAAAGAAACTGCTTAATAGTCTGATGTCTAGCTTGATAAGAGCTGTTGATTTGTGAAATATTTTTTTTCTAGAAGTGTGCTTTAAATTGGACTACATGCGTCAGGCTGTTAGACTATGTTTATAAACTAGCAATGCGTTAGACGTGTATTTTTTAAAATCTGAACCAGTTCTCTCTGTGCCTTTAGGTAGTGGAGATGATCGAGGTTCCTGGTAACCCAACAGAGTTGGAATACAGCTACCACTTTTTGTCAGTCAGTCACACGGAAGGAGAAGATAACCCGCCAACTGCTCTGATGCTAAAGCGATTCAAGACCAATGTTGATGAGCTTTCTTTTGATGGAACATGGCGAAAACAAGGGAAAGCTGGCTGTAAACGCAAAGTATGTATTTTAATAATCTAAAGGAAAAAATTTTCAAAATGCAGTTTGGCAGGTCTTCGATATGTTTATTTTATTTCTTCCAGCTCTCTGGCGATCAGGGTGCTCCGGAGTCCAAGAAGCCAAAACGGACAGGAGAAATGTGTGCCTTTAATAAAGTGCTTGCTCACTTTGTGGCCATGTGTGACTCCAACATGCCGTTTATTGGACTCCGAACAGAAGTGAGTGTTCGTAGTCTTTGTTACATTACCTAAAGTAATACTTAGCTGTAAACAATCTGGCCTAGGGCCTTATGACAGGCCATGTTCTTTGTAGCAGAGCAATATTTTTTGTTTTGCCCAATCCAATTTTTTGTGTGTTCTTGCAGTTGTCCAACATGGACATTCCCCATCAAGGTGTCCAGATAGAAGGGGATGGTTTCAGCCATGCTATTAGGATACTACGGTAAATAGTGTTTTTCTGCTTTATCACTGGTATATGGTACAGAAGTCCTTTTTTTTTTCTTCTTTGTATTATACATAAATTACATGAATAATATAAATCTAAAGTCTAAAATTAATGTATCTGACTTACAATGGATAGATTCTGAAAGGGGTTTTCCCCACAAAGAAAAGTTAAGCCCTATCCACGAGATAGGGCCTAACTTGCCGATCACTAAGGTTCTCAGTCCTGAGAACCCCTCAGATCACAAAAACGAGCGGAAATTGCCGAGTGCTGCGCTCACCTTTCTCACTCAGCTTAATTAATGGGGCAGAATGGTCATACACGGCCGTCTGCTCCATTAATCTGACGGAGCGACGTGGGATCCAACTGAGCAATCCCATCGGACCCCTTGTTTTCATGATCTGTGAGGGTCTCAGCACTGAGACCCCCACTGATCAGCAAGTTAGGCCTTATCCCGTGGATACGGGCCTAACTTTTCTTCGTGGCGAAACTTTTATTAAATATATTTCTATTATGTTAGGTGAACCATATTTTTAGCAGTATGTACTGACACAGTTTAAGTCATGTTGAATGACTGGCTCCTGCTATTAATGGATCCATTACGTTCCTGAGTTGATGTGATCTTCCATAATACAAAACAAATTGAAACCCCCAGTCACATTACCGAACAGTGCTTTTCCACAGAAACCTTCAGACATTGGCAGGGTCCTAGTCATCAAAAGCGGCTTCAACAGAAATGAAATTACAGTGTTCTGCACAGGACTTGATACATGCATCTGGTCCCTTACTTGGCAATAGATATGACATTCTCAGAAAACACCATATTGTTGACATGTGAAGATACCATATTGTAGTCATGTTATCAAGCAGAACAAGAAGCCATTAAAGCGGCAGAGATCACAGCAACCATGCGATGAATCAATAACTGGAGGGGGGGGGGGGGTGTTAAAGATTGAACAAGATAGAAGACACCAGACCACTTTATACGCATGGCTCTCCAAAGCTTGATGGCAGCCCACTGCATCTGAGGCCACAGTGTGTATACTCAGACTCTTATTCATCACAAGGATAGGTGTTAGATTAAAAAGTACTACAATATCCCGTAAATAGTGTCTCCATTACAATAATTGCCCCATGTTATGATTTTTCTGCCCTTTTCTCTTTGGTGAATAAAGAATTCCTCCGTGTAAAGGAATTTGTGAAGAAACACAGAAGGCACTAGAACAGTCACTTCTCGATTGCACTTTCCGGTTGCAAGGCAGGAATAATCGCACCTGGGTAGCCGAGTTGGTATTTGCAAACTGTCCACTGAACAGTACTTCCTCTAGAGAGCAAGGTAGCTATAATAATGCTCATTATTTGTAGATCCTTGTGTCGGAATTCAAAACTCTTAAACCAAGATTATTTTGTAGGTCCAACGCGGCATGTCTATTTGACATATGAAAACCCACTTTCTGAACCAGTAGGTGGACGCAAAGTGGTAGAAATGTTCCTAAATGACTGGAATAGCATTGCACGATTATATGAGTGCGTGTTGGAATTTTCACGATGTTTACAAGGTACCTTCTACTTCATTTTGCCAAATATTGTGTCTCATTACCATTTATTGTAAGATGACTTTCTGATTTTTTTTTTCTTCTCTTAAAGACTTGCCGCCCCATTTAAACCTTTTCTCTGAAGTCAGATTATACAATTATCGCAAACTTATCCTATGTTACGGGCAAACAAAGGGAAGCTCGGTATGTTAAAAGCACTTTATGGAAATGTCTTACACACATAAAGCTTTGCAGGTTTTCTTGGACATGTCTTGAGCTATAATTTGTTTTCATTCACATTGCAGATAAGTATTCAGTGGAATTCTGTTCACCATAAATTTCACATATCACTTGGAACAACTGGACCTAATTCGGGTTGCAGTAACTGTCATAATATCATCCTTCACCAGCTACAGGAAATGTTCAACAAAGTACCAAATGTAGTGCAATTGTTACAGGTATATTAGTGTTATTCTAGTGTATCTTTTTTATTATTCATTTATGAGAGTGATAGGTCTCCTTCTAGAATAAACCCATTTTACTATGAATGTGGATTGAACCTACAAGACAATTTGCCAAATTTGCTGCAGATTTTACATTGTAAAGTGAAGTTTACTAGTACTACAAACTCCTTACCAAATTTGATGTAAAATCTTGTGAGTGTAAGGAATATTGCCCTATATTGTGGCGCACAACTTAGCAACTGGTATGTCCTTACAACCATATCATCATCATCCTTAACTAGTGCATTCTGCTATATCCATTTAGGATGAAAAACTATCTGAGTGGCGCCCAGACTGTAACACTGCAAACACACAGCTGGGGGGCAGCAGTGAGCGCTCCTCACACCTCCTCTCTCCATAAAAAGCCAGGCGGCCACCACCAAATTCCGCTGAAATATAGGATTAGTCCACAGACTACTCGGCGTTGTCTTGTTCGGTCACTGTGTTGTGACCAAGTGCCACAGAGATCTATGGGGGCCTTTGTGGCCACAAATTTTTGAGGCTAGATTTTGGCACCTGTAACTTTTGGTGTGTCTGAGTAGGTTCTTGAACATTGTTAGAGAACCTACGGAAGGGAAGGGGGGAAATTTACAGTTTCTAGGTTACTCAATGGGGCACATTTCTCTATTGCAAATCCAGAGGTGGCCATTGTAGCATACCTGCAG
This sequence comes from Engystomops pustulosus, assembly GCA_019512145.1. Taxonomy (NCBI): domain Eukaryota; kingdom Metazoa; phylum Chordata; class Amphibia; order Anura; family Leptodactylidae; genus Engystomops; species Engystomops pustulosus. Next base: position 208,620,103 of record CM033642.1, read on the forward strand.
CAAAATCCACTTGTTCTAACATGCAGATTTTGTACTGTCCACTATATTGGCATCCTGTAGATTTCACAAACAGCATTTCCTGTCAATTTCTGAAGCTAATAGATCAAATTAGTCTTTTTTATCTTCATAATACTTTTACACTGTAATTTGAGCACAGATGAATAGATAATCTGCAGTTTATTTACATGGTGTGTATTTTATTCATTTATGAGAATTATTCTTTGAGTGTCTTTTATTTAACACATTTTTTTTCTGGATATCCTTTGTTTTCCCATCAAGGTATTATTTGATACCCAAGCTCCTCTTAATGCCATCAACAAGCTTCCAACAGTGCCGATGCTAGGACTTACACAGCGGATCAATACAGCATACCAGTGTTTTTCCATACTTCCCCAATCTCCCACTCACATTCGATTGGCCTTTAGAAACATGTACTGTATAGACATCTACTGTAGAAGTAGGGGAGTGGTGGCTATACGTGATGGAGCCTATAGTCTGTTTGACAACAGCAAAATTGTTGAAGGTTTTTATCCTGCACCAGGACTGAAGGTGCGTACTGTCTCATTATTTTTGTTTTTGTTTGCTGTCATAAATATTTCTACATCTTATTTTCATATTGAATCTCCTTGCACATACTAAGCATTTCTCTCAAGTGCAATGGTATTTTGTATTTTGAGGGGGAATTACATTAGAAATAAAATTAGAATTACCATAGGAATGTATTGGATATAGATAAAGTCTCAAAAAAAATATGTTCTCCTAAATGCTGTATTTTTAAAGTCTACTTTTTTAAAAGGCATTTTGTCTTTCCTGTAACATTAATAAAGTTTCTTTTTTCTGTCTAGACTTTCTTAAATATGTTTGTGGACAGCAATCAGGACGCAAGGCGACGATCGGTTAATGAAGATGACAATCCACCGTCACCTATTGGGGGTGATATGATGGATTCTTTAATATCCCAATTTCAGCCTCAGACACAGCAGGTAATGTTATGAAATGATAAAACATTTTGGTGCATTTGGGTTTTAGCAGCTGTGTTTTTGTAGAAAATGGGAACAAGCAGGATTCTGCTTGGCCCACTAGAAACCTAGTCACTTGTAGTAATCTTATTACTTTTTTGCAAATGTTACTTAAAGTATGTAACAGACACTCCCTGACACATCTTTTAGCAGTTGTTTTTATACAGTTGAAAAAGTACCATGGTAAAGTTACACTTCAGCTCACAATGTGAAGCTTAAAGGACACTTGTCATCAGGTCTCTGCCACTAGTCCTGTCACCTCTACCTGTTGGAGCAGCTCACAAGGATCCCATCCCAGCCTTTATCTAGTTATTTCATACATTATTCATTGTAAAATCATCTATTCTTTATCATGTAAATGAGGCTGGTCACATGGTCAGAGGCAGTGATGTCACTCCTGTTACCCCTCCCCTCTCCTCCCCCTGCTCATGTCTGTGTGTAATGTATAGCAGTGATTTTCAACCTTTTTTGAGCCGCGGCACACTTTTTATACTTAGAAAATCCTGGGGCACACCACCAACCAAAATAGCACAAAATTACACTAAAACAGTCATAAAAGGCCTCCCTTTACTAATAAAAACCTCTAGCGGCCTCCCTTTGCTAATTAAGAGACCCTAGCGGCCTCCTTTTGCTAATTAAGAGACCCTAGCGGCCTCCCTTTACTAATTAAGAGACCCTAGCGGCCTCCCTTTACTAATAAAAAGCCCCTAGCGGCCTCCCTTTACTAATATTACATTTTTTGGTATATCCCTTCTCATTGTTGGTTTTTGTTGTTTTGTGTTGTCTTAAAACACTAGGTGCTAGAATGTTTTTGATGCTAGCTGATTTTCTGTAGGTAATTTTTGGTTGTTTCGGTAGATAGTTTCCTAAGTAAATGTCTTTTTTTAGGATATGCCAGTGATTTTTTAGGACATTTCTGATTTCTTTGTGTTTTATATTATATCGGGTAATGAAATTGGTCTCATAAGAATTCAGTTTATTTTCTATTGATGTATTCTTTTTTGTAATGCATTCCATCTGTTGTAGAGGTCTTGTTTTGTGGTAGGCACGTTTTAGTAGATGTTTCGGATATCCTTTTTCACTAAAGCGGTCTCTTAATTTTTTTGCTTGCTGGTCAAAAGAATCAGTGGTGGTACAATTTTTTCTAATTCTTTTATATTGTGAGCTGCTGAAATCATAGTGTCCATTGCACCGCATCTATTAGTTTCGAGAGCTTGGAAAAGTGATGACAACAGTGTAATCACACTCTTGAAGTACGAGTCTAAAAAAGACTGAGATTCCGGATATCAAAAATTTGGGCATATCTTTTAGAGAGTCAAGGTAGAGAAATTCGGGGGGCTGCTTTAAGAGCAGCACTTATCTGCAAACAAGAAAGTGAAAATGATACCACAAGACAGAGGCAAAAACCCATACTCACAAAACAAAATCCTGTAATACAACTCCAATAATCCAAATTCTATCCATGAAGGACAAGCCTACCATCAAAACATCTAACAAAATCACACACCCAGATGTAGCTTAACTGATCTGAATGCTATCATAAAAACCCCCAAAAAAACGCACCCACAAAATACCCAAACAACAACCCTCACTCTGTCAAGAAGAACAAAGAGCACTAACAAGACATACAAAACAACAAAGATCTAGTAATCAGAGGAGCAGACAAGGAGGGGGCTATAGTGCCCTCACTACACTGCCTACACTCAAGAAGCCTTAAGAACTTCTCAGTGATCAAAAATACTACAACAAAATCATAAAAGATCCACACAACAAAATCCACAAATGCTGATACGCAGAATTTCCTCTGAAAAAAGCCACTACTAAAGCCCTTATTAACTCAAGCAAGAAAACGCATTTTTCATTAAATAATCTCCTTTATCCATCTATGTGCCTATTTCTACTATTATACCGAAAGTAACATAAGGATTTAACAATAAACCACCCTGAAGACCAATCCATCTCACGGATCGGTTCCACCACTCGGCACGTAATATTTCCCCACTACTTCGATCTCATTCGACAAAAATCTCGGTCATACACCATATACTCCAATTCACTACTAACGAACATCCGAAATCCATTACAATATAAAGAACTGCATGCAAATGAACGCAAGGAGGGTGACATTATGGTTGTCACTTATACGACAAGGTGATCATTCATTATAACTCAAATAATAGACCATCAAAAAAAAAAGGACGCACGGGTTACACACTAAAAATATGTCAACCACACAGGACAGGTTTAATAAAAAGAACCCGCCATTTCCAATGAAAAAAGGCAACTTTCACCGCGAGTGCCTCAGATAGTACTAGAAAAGAATTACTTTCCAGCCTATAACACAGACCTATAACCACCAACCTCTCGGCACACCATGGGGACTCGTGTAGGCTCCCTCTTTGCAACCTCTTCAGGGGAGTTTTTGAAGATTTTCATACAGAATCCCAATAACCCTTTTTTCATAAAATCACATATCAGACGTTACAAAACAATCGACGACCGTTCCTTATATGACAGGATCGGAAGATGAAATGTCAAAATTCCACATTAGCTCAATACACGACTGGGGATCTCATTTAGACTGTGGGAAAAACTCCCACTGAAATTGTGTTAGCCGTCGTTTGCTCACCATATCCATGAACAGAACATCTTAAAACTCAAACCCCACTTTAAACAGTATATTCTAATAACTTCTAGAATATTCAAGTTCTCATACAACAAATGGATTAATCATATTCCATTCTCACAAGATAAAAGAATTAGAAAATGGTACCCACCACTGATTCTTTTGACGTCACAGCAAAAAATTAGTAGACCGCTTTAGTGACCAAGTATATCAGAAACATCTACAACACCGTGCCTACCACAAACAAAAGACCTCTACATATCAATGGAACTGCATTACAAAAGAATACTCAATAGAAAATAACTTGAATCTTATGAGACCCGGAATTTTCATTACCGATATATATAAACACAAAAAATCAGAAATTTCCTACCAAAATCACTGGCATAATCTAAAAAAGACTTTACTTAGGAAACTATCTAGAACAAACCAAATTACTCTACAGAAAATCAGCTAGCATCCAAAACATTCTATCACCTGTGTTTTAAGAGCAACACAAAACAACAAAACACAATGAGAATGATATACCAAAAAAATTAATGGAAAAAGATGTCTTTGCTGCAAATCATAAACATGGGCTCCCATTTCCAAATTCAATATACAAAAGAAACTTTTACCCATCATTATAATATGTCCTTCATACTAAATATTGATATAACCTCAGAGAATGCAACCTCTGCCACTGCAATACGTCGGCAGACTGTCCAACCACTACGTACCCGTCCAAACAACACATCGAGAAAATATAGAAAACATCTACTCATGGTGTCTCCAAACATTGTGCTTTAAAACACCCAAAATTACATTTCCACTCTCCATCATGCCTATAGATCATATCCCGAAACCACAGCCAACCGCTTCCAACACTCTCAGACGCGAAGTGTATTGGATTTTTCAAACTTAACACACTATCTCCCTAGGTCTAAATGAAGCAAAAGAAACCCTCCCTCTAAACAGCCCAATTCCTCTACTGAATCCCAGTCTTTTTTCTCCTGACTTCAAGAATTGGATTCCAGTTGTCACTTTCCGCCTCCGAAACTAGATCTGTCAAGACCTAGCTTTCAGACAGCTAATCACCCTTAAAACTTCCGCACCTATTTTGGCCCAAGCCGCGTCCGGATGTAGTTCCATCTTGACCACCCTACAGCTTCCGTAATCGTAGTTCCAAGCGTTCCGCAGACCATCTTTTTCATCCGTATCTACCCAGGATCGCCGAACTGTTGCACCGTTCCACACTTCACAGAGTCTCCTTCCAATTACTTTTTATCAATCACCGTAATTTATTTTGGTATTTTATTCATATTTATATTCATTTTATAATCAAGATTCTCGTAATGTCCGACTATTTGTTTTTAAGATTTCATGTATATTAGGACGTTCTATTTAATCTGTCAAAAAGCCATCTGACCGGAATATCATTCCCCCTTGTGACCCAAACCTACCTTTAAATATCGAATGCTTTTTTCTATCATGACATCCCCAGATGAAGCGCTCAGTTCGGGCGCCGAAACGCGTTGTTCTAAATTCTTTAATTATATATTATTTATTATTTTTTATGTCATTTTCTTATACCATTAAAAGTCCTTTATCTCTGGCTGCGCATCCAGCGCCTAATTAATCGCTCAACTCCTACCGATACCGTGGATCTTCTTCTACTGGGAACCTGTCATCCACCTGGAAACGGGACACCCCAGGAGCAGGCTCAGGAAAACGCCAACACGTATACTGATCTTCAAGCTTGCATTGGATTGTGGCCCATCAGCACAACCCCAGAGGTAGTAGTTTTCCGACGATTATAAAAACCAACATTGTCTGTCACAACATAACTACTCTATAGGAGCCCCCCTTTCCCTCCTTTTTATATTTCTCATTATTTCCCTTAAAGGGGTATTCCCACGAAGACAAGATTCTTATATATCGCAGGATAACATATAAACATCTATGTAATCAACTGTCTATCGGTCTGGTGTTCACACAATTTAGTTCCTCTGGGATCTAACTGTTAAATCTTCTAATGGTTGGGCAGGGGGCAAAGATTTGGACTTATCTAGAATAGCTTGTCAGTCTCGGATTGCAGTGTGCCCCTCCCCCCCTTCCTCAATTACAAGACTTGCTCACACACGGACACTTCCTGCCGGTCAAGCAGCCAGCATCAACAGATTTCGTTTCTTATATAACTAACGGGAATCACGCAAGGGTGTACGTTCAGTTGTAGGCCACATATAGATGCCATTCAGTGACCATACTGTCTCCTCTAACTTTTCCAGGAAAGGCAGAACGACTTGTGCAGTTTACTAAAATTTTCATTCTTTGTATCCTGCTGTATACAAGATATACTGAGAATACGGTGGCTCAAAGGATGCCTCCATTTGCCAGCTGTCTGTGGACATGTTTTCAGTGTGTATGTCAGGAATTTCCTGCAATATATTCTGGTCATGTCCAAAAAAAAAAGTGGTTAACCATTCGTCAGGCTGTGTTCAACAAGTGACATTTGAATTCTGCCAAGATGCAATTCAATTGCAAGGGGGAGAGTTTGGGCCAGTTCGCATGCAATGGGGAATGAGCATCATGTGTTTTGCATTGTAAGGCTGTGTTCCACACAATGCACAGCTAAAAAGACATCTACCATAAGGATCAAGGATTGTGTACCAAGCACCTGACATACTGGTGTTTGCCCCACTCTGGCGAGTCTGCTCTTTTAGCTACTTATGCCCGTTTTTGTTTGTTGTTTTTTTTGTAAAAGGCTTTAAACCCCTTAAGGATGCAGCCATTTTGTAGCTCAGTCCCATTTTTGTATTCTGACTTGCGTCTCTTTATATGGTTATAACTTTACTTGTTACTTTACTTGTTACATTCTCAAAGTGATCCTGAGACTGTTTTTTTCCTACATGTTGTACTTCATTGTAGTGGTAAATTGTTGGCTGATAAGTTTTGCGTTTATTTCACAAAAAAAAAAAAAAAAATGATGAATTTTTTGAAAGTTTTGCCATTTTTGAAAATCAAATCATCGCAAATATTGCCACCTAATAATAACTTGCTGAATAATTTGTCTACTTTAACATTTTCATCATTTTTGAAATGTCTGGATAATTTATTTTTGTTGTCACGCGGCTTACAAAATGATTATCGATTTTCCGTATTTTTCAGAATTTACTATTTGGGGATATAAATACATGTTTGAATGAAATTTTACATAGTTTGCATTAAAACCAAACCCCCCCACCCTATATAACACAACCCATTTTCAAATCGGCCCCCCTTAGACTACAAAAACAGTCTTTAAGGAATTTTTAACCCCTTGA